>OW203763.1:7429657-7542678 GCA_934045905.1 Leuctra nigra | reverse complement strand
CTTTATCTAGAATCTTGAATGGAATCATACGCGAATAATTATTGACTATACTTCGTACTGCTGACTGCACACACATAGGTACCTACTGGTACCACCAATGATACAAATGCGAAATGTTGTCAAGTACCTATAGTATGATGATAAAATATTCTCATTTGAAATAAATAACGATGCCTACTTTGCTTGGGCTCCTTATAACATTTTGCATATTGCTGTTTCTTATGTATTAAGACATATTTCTAGTCGAGTGATATATAAGTTGACTGCTCCTTATAAGAATCGTAGCTCAAACTGATCGCGATCATATCGATTTCATCACTTGTTATTTTTTAAAACATGCCTACTAAATGACACGCAACATAATATTGATTCGTTGTTTTATACTGTTCTACTTCTTAGTCAGTGAAAGTAAGATAGGCATTGATATGATTGACAAATCTATAAATATCATAACATTGTCTTATTTAGTATGTCTTGACCCATCTGAACCTGACATTCTTTGCACATTGAAAAGGATAAGACTGTATATCCTCATATGATTTTTAGATTATATTGGCTACTGATGGGTCTATGATAGGAATGCGCAGAGGAAGAAATGTTAGTTGTCGTTGACAATGGTTCTTGAGGATTCTTGGAATGAGTACGGTGCAAGATGCATGGTTGACCATGAACTATACTGAACTCGGCATGGAGGGATACACAATTTCTTCCAAAAACATTGTCAAAGATGGAGACAGTCAGGAAAGCATATAATCTTAATTTCCTAATTTCTTGGAAAAGCTTGCAAAACACTTTTCAACCCACATCAAATGTAATTCTGGACATCTGTAACTTAGTTTTGCTGGTTTTTGTGTGTGGGATCTGGTTTGGAATAACCATGGAGCTATAAATAGTACTAGAACCATTAGAACTCCATGGACTAACAACGATCTTTGTACTACGAAACAGCGATTTCAATTAACATTTCACAGTTAATTTATTAGCTGGCTTTAGCGAAAATGTAGCACTGTGTATAGATATTACAGAACATTCCAATTAATTAACGAGTTGTTATCTTACTTTCAAAGATAATTCTTTGAAATATCGGTTCCTTAAAACGTTTAACCAGTTTCAAGTTGGGCTAAACCAAGTAGATGTTGTTTAAGGTTAGGGTCAAAATTTCACCAATCTTTTAAACTAACTTCTCTTCATCTCTAGATCTAGCTGCTCTGTCGTCATTCCCTTGATGCAAGGCAAAAGAGAGAGGTGCTGGTGGCGCCTTGCTCATGGCGCCAGTAGCTATACGAACGATTGATACCACTAGGATTGTTGTATAGGTTTTTAGATAGTAATGTACGATTATAAAATGGCACAATTTTTATTTATGCAAATATCTTGTATAAGGTTCCCGTATATTGACAACTGATTAGAGATTATCCTGATAAAGACACATGGATGAAGGAATTAATTACTCTAGTCACTCATAAGTATGCAGGGTAAGAGAAAATAAGTCAATTAAGGTAACACTATTGTTGAGAAAATATGGCATATTAATTAATTCCAGTCATTCCCATGTAAAACTTCTGAAAATATCCACATTTACAAATTAGAGTTTGTATCTAGATAATTATTATGATTTGCCTTTACTCCAGGAAATTAACTTTTGTTAGATGCGATACTGTATAGAACAAAATCAAAGTTTTATACTGAAAATTGCCAAGAAAACTAGTCTTAAAGTATTACAATTTTGCATTATGGTAATTAATATTAAGGTCCCTGGTCCATTTTGTTAGTTGGCAACATATCACCCGATAACGGCGCCATGGCCAATCTCAAAATGAAACTTCCAATTGATTTCATTCACTCGGTTACGCCTGTCGCTAATTGAAATTTAAATTGCTCATTCGATTTATAATAGCGTGTTAAAACTGATGTATGATATGAGGGCAATGAATAATCAGAGAGCTGCGCTGTAATGTTATTCTTGTTTATACAGATGGCAGTTGCTGGTAGAAGTGAGACCATGGAGGGAGATGGATTTTACTTTTATGAAGGATATGGAGATTCATTATACAAATGAACTCCATATACGGTAAACGAGTCTTCTTAACAAAAATACATGTCCTCCAAAATATTTTTTTAGGTCAATCGTGTTACATAATTATTACAAGTAAAATTATGCGATACTGAACTATATCACTAATCAATAAATCAGTCACCAGTACTTTAAAACCTCTGCTGTCGAATTTGGCAAGTTTAGTGTGGGTGATTTTAATTTGTAAGCCAGACGTTTTCATCTGCAATTTAGAAGCTCTTCAATAGTTTGTTTGTGTTTTTGATCTTTCTGAAACTAGCTTTTAATAAAGTGTACGAAATTAAGTAACCCGTTCTTCTGTTTATATCATTAACATTCAATTTCATGACCTTAAACTTGAAAGTTCACATTAGAGGTCAGTTTTATAGCGAACATGCAATGCACCATTAGCATTCTTGCTCAAGTTTAACGTATAAGTAATTAGGATAAAAAGTGTCAGTTATGGTGAAGGTGCCTTATATGATTAGTTTTTTGAAATGTGTTGTACATTTATTAAATGATATTTCAACGTACGAGGTTGCTACTAGTATGACATAATCTCTCAAATGTTTGGATCTCAGGGACATCTTTAGAATGGCATGTCATATTTGAATCAGTTGTAAACAAGTAAATAAATTAATATTCAATCCCATGAAACAGTTTTCAAAAGTATGATAGATACTCTATTTCCCCCGAAAAACGACATCACTGATATTAACTGATTTCATCCATCCAATACACTTCTTTAATGCATTGTCTCCCACAGTATAGCCTTCAGGCTCTGATGGCTAGTTTGTAGAAAATGCACTAGCACATCAAAATCTCGGACACACCCCAGTTTCAGTTAATCGGTTTGTAGAAGCAGGTATACAAATCTCAATATAAAAACAAAAGTTTAAATTATCAAATATTCATAATATAAACAATATCGAAATTAATCAAAAAATTATAAATTGCGAATATAAATAATACCATAGTTATTGTTGATGATATCAATATGTTTTATTTATTCGAGCATATTTTTGAAACTCATACATTTTTGTAACATTGGATTTTGATATATGTTACATAGTCATACTTTTTTTTAATGGCATAATATCTTTGAAGTATATTTTTAATGCCAATGCTTCGAATTCGCAGCTACAGCCACAAAATATCTAAATAAAATTAATATAAAAAAACATTAGTTGTAACAGAATCAATAATATATGTATCAAGTTTTAAATGTTCAAACAAATTATAAAATAAATCAAAATCCAACACAAAAGTGCATACCTGCCAAAAATTATGCTCGTATGAACAAAATATATTGATATAGTCAATATTAGGTAGGTATAGAATTATATTATCATGGAGTTGCAGGTATTTGATATTATATTGGCAATTTAGTTGGATTGTAGGATTTTGATATTGTTTAATATTTTTTTGAATATTTAGTTTTTAATATTGAGATTTTTCAGTACGGTTGCTGATGAGGACCACAACTAAAATAGCGTCACATATTCTACAACTTACACTCGTGTATGTTCTTAACTGAATTTTCGAATTATTTTGTGTATTTTATATTTTATAAATTTTATAATTTTTGTAATTTTTATTTATTTTAATAAAAAAAAAATGAAAAAAATTGAAAACACAGAAAAGTCATGTTTTCCACGCGAGCAAACATGACCTTTGGCGTATTCCAAGAATTCGTCAACGTCATCAGCAGTTCGAAATATCAAGAGTAAGGTGTTGCGTGGGGTTATGGGGGGGGTCGCCTAAAACCTGAGCACCGCCTGCGAGGTAACCAATCAGCATGACACCAATGTATTATGTAACATGGGTTGCTTTTACCTCCACGGACGCTTAGGGATAGTGGAGTTATCATCCTAGCTTAGGGTCAAAATTCACATTTACCCGAGCAAAGCAACGTAGCAATATTAAAATCTAAAACATATTTCATGTGATTTCTAGTGAATCTCTTCCATATTCTTCCAATTGGATCGACACTTTTCCATCCACATGATTCAATCCGTTCCACCCATATTGAGCTTAGCGTTGTCTATTGAGAATGAACCATCTAAACAAATAAAATGAACGAACTCTGACACGAGAGCTGAAAGCAGCAACTTCAGTCGTTTAAGAAATTGTTTATTGAAGCAACTGAACCTATAATAGTCAAGTATGCATTTGCTCCTGTGGTGGATTCTTCGAATGAAATATATAAGCGAAATCTTTCTCTAACCTTCCTATCAATGTATTATCATGACATAACACATTGTTGGTATGCTGTTTTATAAGGAACAATGGCTGAATATGGTATTGCGACACATATATCTAACCCTAAAAGGTAATGCTATTAGGAAGCTAGTTCTGCATTGATTTTATTATAAATTATTGTTTGTTGTTTTGTTTTCCATTGTGACAACAGGTTGATTTTGTATTACATTGCGTAGGAAGAGAATGTGATACATGCTCATTGTAGGTCAACTCTATACTTAAAATTCACTTGTAATATAGGTATATTATCATTATTTATAATATGAATTGCTGATAATCGTCAATCACTTTACAACAAAAAAATTGAAACAAAAATTAGGGAACATGAGTTTACGTATCCCATTTGACAGTGAATATCAAAATAAGAATGAAGTAAAAAAATTATTAGGTATGATGATAATTTCTGAAGTGTTCGATTTGCATTATGATCGGTATTACCAACTCCAGATACACTGACACATACAATCAGTCAATACTCTCAAAATGATTGAGAAGACTTGTTTTAGTTTAGGAATATTATTAGTGGTTTGTTGTACTAATGGAACTAAAATTAATTATCTGTAATGTGCGTAGCGTGGTACCTTCTATTTTATAATATGTAATGTTCGTGTCCTTTAACCAAAGATATACTCAAATGAAAACTTGCAAAAAATGTCCGGTTGACAATCATTAACCTGATGATATGGTTAAAATCAAATTGTGCCGTGCAGAATGTTTCACCAATTAGCATTGTGGTTTTACTAAATGCGCATATTCTTTCATCTCTTTCTTGGAAAATATGCAATCGATTTTCTATAATTATAAGTTTTAAATTTGAATCTAGGTATAGGGCAATGTTCCCATATACGGTGGTTAATGCCCTCTAGATGTACAATACGTAATCAGTGAATGAAGTTTTCTGCTAATTAATTAATATAGACGTTGCTAAGTATAGGTTACTTCGTTCTCGCGAATTGTCAGTACATACGTATGTATAGGTGACATACGAGGGGCTCAAACATAGTGTTATTATTCCTCCTTTATGTCATTGAATATTTAGAACATCGGTTCCTACGAATAATATAATCATTCTTCCAAATAATGCCGCAAACTGGAAAACTTTCAACACTCGGTTCGTTCTCGAGCAGTTGGTATATATACACAAGTAAATTAATTAGCTTTCGAAGATACAGTAGTAGTATAGTAGTATGATAGTAGCATGGGCGTCTGAAGGATTTCTGGCAGGGGGGGGGGGGGGGGGGCAAGCCTAGGACATCAATTTTTCACGGGTTTGTGGGGGGGCGCGCCCTCCACCCTGCCCCGCAGAGCGTTTTTTTGGTTTTTGGACACTTTGAAATCGATTTGAGACGTTGTGAGGTGTATTTTGTTGAAAGAATCATATTTTTTTAAAATTTGACACTTTGGGGTGGTGGAGGGCAAGCCCCCACCTTGTCCCGGGAGGGAGTATTCGGGCCGATGGGACCCGATTTCAGGCGGATCACCATCTCGAGGGGGGAGGCCGGCCCGAAGGGCCCGCAAATTTGGGGAGGGTTTGGTATCAGGTCGACCCTGAACTGCACTTAGTTGGGGCTCCACCACCGCGTCAAGGAGATTGGTAGATTACAAATTGTGCTTAAGGATGTGTGTACTTCAGTTTGTGTCATGTTTTGGATTAGTGAGTTCGATTTAAGTGAACATAATCTTCACCATTGCGTGTGGCCTCTTTTTTCTCTTATAGAGAAAATTCAGATCGTTTGAAATAAATAAAATAATGGATCGTATTTCTAAAATCTAGGAGGGAATATGAAAAATACTAGAAATTGTGTCTCCTTGTGCATACACCGTGCACAAGTACCACACGTACTTGTGGTTTTCATTAGCGACGTTATTCATTGCATAAGAATATAATATATAATGATATTAAATTGCACTTTGCAAAGATGTGTAGGTTTCTGACAGTCCATTAAACAGTGATTTACTTATTTTTGAATCAAACACGTAGGTTTGTTTGTGTAAAGAACGATGCTCTTAAGATAAAGTTGAAATTTAAAATCATCCGAAAAAAAGAACCGAAACATCCTGAAGGACGCTTTCATTTGACTACATTGTAAAACAAGTTGGAACAGATTAAATATAGAGTATACAAATAAAATCAGTGTGATTTATATGAAAATGTAGGTTGGTGATGATCAAAAAAGGAGTTTGTCGTTAAAGATGGTTGACAAGTTATTTAAATTTAAGTTTAGCTCGTGTAGGTGTTAGCGGGGACGGGAACAATTCTGGGATAGGTCCCCGAGCTGCGTTGGGGTGGGGTGTAGGTATTTTATTTCGATATTGTAGCAATCTAAGCTTTTCAAGATATTTATGAGACAAAGAATTGGCATCGCCTGCACCCTTTCAATGTCGGAGACAATGTAAATACTGGGATTAGATGGAGATAGACGACAGCCATTCGAAAACAAAATGATGTTTCCACATTGGATTTAAATCTGTCTGTTGTTTAGATGCTCCACAATTAGATCTAATTGCATTTTTCGCCTTCGGATTTTTAAACCGAGATCTATTGAATTAGTTATTGTCTTTTTTCCAAGTGAAGGCCAAGCGTATAAACTTATGATTCACACTGGATTCAAACCCACGCCCCACTAAGAGAGCTCGGCGCCTAATACTCTGCTTGGCGCTTGTAAGCCTGGCAGTGGCGCCGGGGAAAGCAGATCGACCGCTCCGGCAAAGATAGATTTGGCACATTTGATAGCTGAAGTTCAATGTTGGATTGCATTGTGCCATATTTGTAGTTTGTGTACTCTTTTGAATTACAATCAGTTGATTATTTTATTTTAGTCGTGTTTAATGTGACACTTGACTAGGCTAGACTAATTCTACAGATTAATGATTAATGAGTATAATGAAGATGAGGAATAGCTAAGGTTAGAAAGTGGGAAGGAGGCGGTCGTTTCCTATGAGTAGGAACCTTCCCATCATTTGGCTATCAACTGAGGGAAACCACGAAAACATTCAGTCAGAAAGCACGGCCGTGGGAATCTATCCAGGGTTGCGATTCTACAACAGTATATTAGATAGCTGGCGGAATAGCAATCAGTATAAAGCTTATGGCAAAAACTCATTGCTAACGAAATTTCTGCCGCTTTGCAGTTATAGAATCCCAACCCAGAACCTCTGACAGTGCAAGTCCAGAGTTTTACCCCTGAGCCAACTTGCTCCTTACTTTCAGTTCAGGATAAATGTCTAAACTCAAGATATACTAAAATAACATTCATCTAAATAAAATACCGGATTGTCACAAAATTAAAAATCGACTTGTGCTGTTGCAAAATTTTTGAATTTTTGAAACTGGAGTCAATGCACTGATCAATACTTGAGTTCAAGTCTTGAACCACACTTTCTGATATTCTGGGACTTCAATGGTGTTTCACTTCTGTTTTCTGAGTTGCTGTACAAAAGTCTCTACAGAACCAAATAAATACAAATACAAATTATTATCATCTTCCTTAGTTTATGTTATTCAGTTATTACAACTTGAGTGATGGCAAGGGCGTATCCAGGATGAAATTTCGGGGAGGGCTGGACATTACTAATATTTTGAAAAATAACTGTGGAAGACAGAGAAAATTTTGGATCAAGGTCATTCACTTAGGTGCAATTTTGAATCGCAGTGTATAGCTATTTGGAGCAATTGTAATTACAAAATATCCAATAATTGGTCTAAGAGGTTTAAAAATAGGTACATTTAGTAAACTCGCATTAAAATATGCAAGTCCGGGGCGCATAGCCCCGGACTTTTTTGGAATTTTAACTCAATTCTAACCATTTTGGAACGTTTTTGACATGATATGTCTATTTTTAAGTGTTTTTTTCACTCATTATTTTAAATGTGCTTATTTTCTTCGATGAACCCTGATTTCGCCCCCCCCCCCCTGAATACGCCCTTGAGTGATGGTCTTGATGAATAATATGAAGCCATGTAAAATAAAGCTTAAGAATAAGTCATAAAAAAAATAAAAAATGCTTTGTATTAATTGTGAGGGACAATCTTAAAAGAGTTATTAAAAAAAATTGCAACAATTCGTCCTATTGTGGGCAGAATTTGTGTAAAACAGTATTAATATCCTAGTTTCCTTTTAGAAAAATGTGTACAGAAATGCAATTTTCAGTCAGATGAGAAGACATCAACATAACTTTACAGCCTCTTATTACGTTACCACAAATTAATATTTTCAAAGTGTGAAATTGGTACAGAATTTATCTAATTTTGACATTCGACCAGTTAGTTTGAAACCCGTCAAATAATCTCTTACGTCAGACTATAATAATTAAATAAACGTTACTATGATGTGGAATGTAACATAGCAATGATCTTGAAATTCCCCGTGCAGTGCAGTGGATGTATGAATGTACGAATGTGATGGCACTTTGGACCCAGCGACGCTCCAAGCGGAGACGGAGCGAGATGCGAGATGACTAATAAGAATATACCCTAATCCCGCGTAGCTGTCAGTTCACATGCAGGCAAGAGAGTGGCAACAGCTCAGACGAATCGACTCGGCCATTGGTTGGGAGGGGGTTGACAAGTGTTTCAAATACGAACAACTTTAAGAAAACGACATGATTCAATATTATAGATTCGTTGATTTGAATCAACATAATATTGTCGGAAAATAAAATTTCATATTATATATTAACCGTGTTTGTATAATATAATTTAGTGCTGTAAAAACGTTGAAATTTATTATTAGAAAAATCAAATCAATTTAATCGGTTCCAAAAGATGACAAATGTATTGGGTAAAACAATCACAGCAACCGATGAAGCCGATCACATTTTGTTGACACATAAAACCAATAAAAGCGTAGAAGAAGAAACTAATTCCTTTCTACCATATTTGAACAGAACGGAAGAATCTGAGCGGAATCACTCTGTACCAATGACAACACTTGAGAAAGGCATATTCTTTCGGGCGAGGAAAACTGGCGGGGCATTCTGCAAGATGGGCAGCAATAATTGCATTGGACTATATTTCTTGTTAACTCTCGTATTTTTGAGTATTTCGGTACTTTGCCTCGAGCTTTATCGGTCGAACGAGGCATTTACGATGCGATCAGAAATCGACGCCCTCCGTCGAGACGTCGACAAGTTGAAGCACCGTCTTCTGGAAGAGGACATCATCAGCAATCTGAAAGCGTTCGAAGATGCGGTAAGTCGTGGATAACTCATTAATTTTTAAATGTCGTTAGTGTGATTTCATGCGATCATTGCTATTTCTGATGTTAATTAACATGTCAATTAATAACATGTTATTATGTATTATATGTATTTTGTATTAACATGTACATGTTATAACATGTTAATTAACAGTACGACCGCGATGAAAATATAAGAGTTTATTATAATACATAATTACTATTGTTTAATGACAATATTAATCAATTTTTTAAAGTTCAAGATGCGTTTTTTTAAATTTCAAGAAATTTTGTGCCTGCAGTTAGTTGTTTGTAATTTCAAAATTTAAATCATAACTGAATCAATATATTAAAATGGTATTATTCGAACATTTTCAAGAAATAAGACTTGAACGTTCATAAAACACGTGCCCACAGAAGCGAACAAGTGATGTTAATTGAGAATGTTCTATAATCTTCCCAATAATATGAAGACTCTTCAAAGTAATATCATTCCAATGTACTGATGACAAGTGATGATGTGTTGAGAGCAAACTGTCAGCGCTGGATAGCTGTCTTGCTCCGAGCAAGTCAATACCTCTGATGCTCTTGGTCATCGCCATCGACAAGAGGCAATTTGGTGATGGAATGCTCCGAGAAGATTGCGGCTTGAAGAGCGAGCAGGAACGGTTTCATGGTTGGAGGCTGAAACAGTTGAAAGTGAATCACCTATTAATAAGATCTTAGAATTCCTGTCCACCTAACCCAACAGAAATGTCGCGATCCAAACCAGAAAGATACGTCATAGAGATACCTTACTGATACAAAAGGTTTTATACAAAGCCAGATACAAAGTACCGTAAATTACATTTAGCTCGATTTGCTAATATGACCATGTATAAATACTGTATCATACATTTCTTCAATTACATCAGTTTAACGTTTCATATACTTTCAATCACAATAGAAGCAAAAAAAAAAATTTGGACTGAACAATAAATATTATTTTTAGTTTTTAGAGAAATTACATTTTTTTTAAATCAAAACCGATTCAATATATTAAAATAAAATTCAAACAATAGGCATTCTCTGTAGTCATGACAAATGTGCATACTATTCACAAAGCAGAATCAAAATGATGTACCGTTATTGCTTACTGGGTTAGAGCAGCTACAACAAACATTGTTCGAGATAATGTATTATTTCATGATGATAAGACATCTAGAACTCAAGTTCATCCAACTTGCGAATAGTCGAACTCTTCATTCCAATTACATTGCATTTCTATAAGCTTTGATGTGAAAACTAGTCATACATTTAAAAAGTGTATTTTCGGTAACTGATGCGAATAATGATCGTTATCTTTTCCTTGTAATAAAGCAATAATATTACTAAACGATTTTCTAATTTCGCAGAACACAGCTATAAAATTGATAGCCATTTTAGGTAAGGTCATTGCAAGAGTCATGACCACACTTTTCTGACCTATATTGCGTAGGTGCGAGGTACAGGAATTCTTCAAGCCTTGAATGATCAGATAAATCAGCCTTCAACCAAGGCATAGGTTAACTCTCACTTTAAAAATACTGCTACCGAAAAACAATCTCGAAGTGATCGCTTTGATTGATTTGTATAGGCATAGTCGCAGAAGTATTAAGCTGTGTAATGTGGAATTCTACTAATATTCACTAAATCAATCTTAAAGGTCATTTTGTGTGATAAGAATTTGATATTTTTCTACAGCGCATTGACTTCAATTTCTTAACAAAGATTTCAATTTCCAATCAATGGATTATGTGACATCCGTTATTTAATCTCAACAAAGAATATTTCTTGAATTCTTCTTGGCGCCGATGAATTGGCGCCACATATTGATATTGCGCCACGAAGTGGACATAGATGCTGCTGCTGTAGTATTGTATGTCAATGATATGTCACTATTGCCTTACGTCAGGAATACAAAGGCCAATTGCGGTATTAACAGCCTTTTCCTTGCTTGCTCGACGCTCTGACATGTCGTTAGTTACTATCACGTATCGTTTTAAGAAAACTTAATTTGCCATACGGGAAAACGTGATCTGAAGGCACTCGGTAAGTCATAATACTAACTTCAAATGTAAAAATATAGATGGTCTTACTCTTATGTATGGTTTTCTTCGTCTACCACTTTATGGCACACGCGTTAGAGCTCAGAAGAAGTGCGAACTCCTGCTTGCCATAGGTACCTTGAGTGAGTGCAAACTATCTTTGAATATTTGCTGCATTAATTATTGTGCATCTGGTTCCCATCTGGTGCATCTCCATCTGGTTCCCTCGTAAGATCAAATTCATGGTTCTTCTCCGAAACAGACGATACCAGTTTCAATTCAATGACAGAAAAAGAAGCTGGAGAAGGATCAATCTAAATTCTAAAGGTGAATGACTTGATTGTATGAACGAAGATACGACATATTGTGTTTAATTATTACTAATAGCATTTGTCTTCTAAGAAAACTGGTCTGAAGACATTGACAACCCAATTAGCATTGTTTAATAAGGATTTAATGATATACGAGCAAACAATGAGTTTGTTTTAGAGATCGACACCTCCCAAAACTTGCTAATTATCTTTGGCAATTTTTCTTTTGACTTCAGTTAACCCGAGGCTTCATATAGTATTGTAAGTGCAAATACATAGGTACTGGTCAAAAGAGGTTTGAGGAAGGAGATGCGGAGGGGGCAATGAGAGAAGTTTGCTGCAGGAAATTTATCCTGTTTTTATTCAACCGCAAACCAGTTGTCAAGTGAAATTTCCAAAACATTTCGTATTCATTTTATTTTCGTAGATCGTTCAACAGACATTGTGGTCGCAATTTCCACGCAGAGTGTGTTTTTTTAATTGGGCCACCCAGTAGATTGAATCTCATCTTTAACTAAGACTATGAAGTTCATTGAAAAATATCTATCTTTATTCTATCCTACCACTAAACCGACTTTTTTTTTTTTCGTAACTACATGCACAAGTCATGCATGTGCAGTTGTTCGTATCGGGTCACATCGAGAGGCTCGCAGCGTAAGTTATAGCAAGTGGATATAAATCAATTTCAATCCAAGTACCTACAGAATATAGTGGTACTTCTTTACAGTGCCGATCTGACTCCGAATATCTCGAACAACAGACAACAAAATCATGTCAGCATCATTCACTAGAAATCAGAAAACAAAGTAACTAGTAGTAAGTCATAGAATACAATGATATTCCGAAATAAAATAAATAACTGGAAATTGAAATCTAGACACTCTACGTCTACGGTATTCATAATGAACATACAATTTGTTAAATTTACATAAACGATAAAATGTTTATTCTCTGTGAAGGGTAGTTTATGTTCACAGTCGAAAAAAATATTAATATTTTCTCTTGTATTCTACCTTTAAGTCAAATCCAAGGTTTGTATATTCATTTTAGCAATGATTTCAGCAATGAAACATTCGTGAGAGAATCGGCATAAACCATGATTCGTGTAATGTTTATGACAAACTTGTAAAGAAGTGCCAAGTCTTTGAGAATAGTACAAACATCCTGAAGCGAAATGGCAGCCTGAACCAAGTGCCCTGGACGGGATATGAACCCACGCGGTCTATAAAGCCTCATGATCATTTTGGTTACGGAAATAACAGAGATATCTAAAACCCCTTTGAATTTAACTATAGTTAAATTCACATCTTTCTTGTGATTGATGACTTATTGAAAACGGCATTTAACATCATACATTATGACAAAAAAATCAATAGTAGGAGTTATGTTTTTTTAAACATACATTTCTTAAACAAAACGATCGTGGACATGGATGAAGTGCGGTGGAGCAAATCAAATAAAGTATCCCTATTGATGGAAGTTAAGGTGTGAATAATTTCTACGAGAAGATGCCTCGGTTTCTTCTTTAAAACAAAAAAGTGGTTTCTTTGATTCCATCCGCTGTCCATTATGCATTGCTTCGCATCCTATTCGAGTCCACTGATTCGAACTTCGAAGTGATGGTTTCAAGAAATAAGACCTTGATGTGAGTGTACTAATTATTACTCATTTACTCATTAAAAGTGCGGTTTTATCAAAAAAGGAAACTGAATAACATTGCGGGATTTTTTTATTTCGTTTCGTATCTGCTTATCGCTGGGAAGCGTGGTGACTAAAAGTCGGAACTTGAGGTTTCCGATCACACAAGAAACTTGATTCATACGATGGTATTTGCTATGATTATATTATGTTACGTCACTATATGGAAGAGTGTGGGACGTCAAAGAATTTCATAAGCAAATAAGTTCCTCTAATTATAAGACGCTAAACTACTGATTAAATAATAACATGCTCACTAACTGCTGAATTAAGTAATTGCAATTTAAAATAGCCAAACCCAGAATGCTGTTGATTTGCAGATGTTGGAGACATGGATGTAATTTCACTAACTAGAAGAAGGCCGTGGAAGCAGGCATATTTTTATTTAATTAAAAGGCACTCCCGCATTCTTAATTAGTATAGTCAAGTGAAATTCTTCGATATTTGTTAAGATATTTTGCCATCGTCATAGTGGTATAAAGACAATAATCGGCCATGTAACATTGATGGGATGATAATCAAGATTTGGGTTATCCCAGGTGTAACATCTGATTAAAACTTGAATTAACATTTCAGAGCGAAATAATACAGTATGGTGGCAAGAATGAAACGAAAACAAAATAACAGTGTTTGACTACATTAGAATTATAAAACAATCAGTCAGCATTTAGAGAGAAACAAATGACGAAGGTGTGGATGCAAATTCATCTTCAGACCCTCTGGTTAGTGCCTCGAAGACAGCGGCCTCGAGATTTAGGAAAATCAAATAAAAAACATACTAAACGGCTGTGATAGCATTGTAATTTACTTGAGTGAATGACTGGATACTCTATGATGAAGTTTGTGTACGGCAACATTCGAAATAAAAGAAGCAAATTGTCCCGATTGGGATTCGAACTCGAACCCTGAGCAAGGAGTGGCCCAATTATGCACTGAGGATATCAATCACTTAATAAGTTATTTTCATTCTTTCATTTTATTTTAGATGCGAAAGCTCATGGTTCTTTGGTACACTGATAATCATTTAAAGGCGCCACTGCATCCGTATCCCGTCTGCAAAGTAAACCAAAAAATAATTTCGATTAATGTGCATGGCCATGCCAGGAGCAAAAACCGAAAACATCATTTTTCATTTTCTTAATATCGTTAAATATGGCTTTAGCTACAACAGACCACATGCACGTTATTTGTTAAACTTATGTATGTTAAACTTCTTAAGGTGGATTCACACGGCCGTTCCAAACTTCGAGTTTGAAACTCAAGTTTGCCAAAGTTTCGAATCGCCGTTCCAAAAACTACCGTGTGAACTATGAAAGTTTGAAACTCAATCCTCACAGTTCGAATCTTTTCATAGTTCACACGAAGGTTTTTGGAACGGCGATTCGGAACTTCGGCAAACTTGAGTTTCAAACTCGAAGTTTGGAACGGCCGTGTGAATCCACCTTTAAGGTGGATTCACACGACCGTTTCAAACTTCTCAAGTTTGCAGAAGTTCCGAATCGCCGTTCCAAAAACTCCCGTGTGAACTATGAAAGTTTGGAACTTAATCTTCACAGTTCGAATCTTTTCATAGTTCACACATGAGTTTTTGGAACGGTGATTCGGAACTTTGGCAAACTTGGGAAGTTTGGAACGGCCGTGTGAATCCATCTTTATAAATTTACTTATGATTTTTTTCCAATATTTTATATAAAACATATAATTAATTCGATGCAATAGCCAGTCACAGCTAATTACTAATTAGTAGTACTTACCACCATTAATAATAAAATAATAAGTAACAATGTTTAATTGAGCATAATAACACCCACGTATAACCTAGACAGATTGAGAAATGTGAAATAGCCACTTGAAGCTTCAAGTCACCAAGACAAGAGTTAGGGGACAAGGATGTGGTTTCTGGTCATCATCACAACTATGCGTCGCAGAATAGGATCCGAGATTACCTAATGCATGAAGTAATGCATTCCGCTGCTGTTATGCATGCAAAACAGTCTCACTAAAATACACTTTTTATCATACCTCAAAGCATTTTTCAAGTAGGTAACTACCACAAAAAGTGCAAGAAAACACAAAACGAGTTCCAGAATTGAATAATGTTCCCCCGCCATCGCCTGCCATGCCAACATTGAGGTATTGTTTCAGATAGGTACTCAGGTTCATTGCGAGAACAGTGACTAACGTGCTTCAAAGAGAGTGAGCATTTAGTAGGCATATGAGCGTAGGACAAAGATATTATTAAAACTTTAATAATATCTTGGAGAGGTATACGGCAAGAACAAGGCAGTGCAGCATGTGGCCGATATTTTACATATCTACTTCATAGTTTGCAAAATGTCTCTAGTTTGTATCTAGCCACAATTTAGTTATATTTTTAGATTTAAAAATAGTTCTTAGTCATATGCACAATTATTTACAACTTTGTATTTTGGAATATTTATGTCTCATGGCATGCCCCGACACAAGCCCAGGCTTATAGGGGTATGCAAATACAATAATCCAACCGAAACTTGTAAACATTTGAAAAAATAAATAAACTTGAAACTTGAAACTTGAGACATTGGTGCCCAGGGTATAGGTATACTCTGTAGGATCCATTGGTACTCTTCAATAATATTCAATAATGCAGCGCCACAAGGCTCAGGAGCGCCGACTTTTACCCTTTCCACTGTTCGCTACAAGTAAAAGATGTTCGTATTGGAACTATCACTTCTACCATGCATGGTTATCGCATCCATTTAAAAATGAATTTAAGTACGATTGCTATATCCATAAGATAAGTTCAATTTCATCAAAGTCTTGCACCTCTCAACTCTTGCCTCTTTGAGCATGCATTGTCGTCCTTCTTCATTTGCAAGTCGCAGGTGAAAAATTATTGCATTTTGTAGAGGTAAATTCTTCTCCCGATGATAAGTTTGGTTAATGTTAATAAATAAGTACTATTTTATTAGGACTATTCACAAACTTTACTTTATTTACTTCATTTACTTTATTAACTTTAACTTTTATATATTTGCTGTTTTTATTTTCCTGAATAAGTTCACTGACGAGTAGACGAGTATTGAGATTACCAATATAAAGTTAAGTTTGTGTATAGTCCTAATAAAATAGTTTATTTATTGATGAATTGTTGATTACGTTTAATAAGAGAAGTCAGTAAATGGCCCACCAAGTAGAAAATCAGGTCTGCAATCCGTTTTTCGTTTTTTTTTGTTTGTTTGTGTGTGTGTGTGTGGGGGGGGGGGGGGGTAGGGTGGTGAGGGGCCATTGCCCTGATTTTGCGCGTAGAAACTTCAACTTTTTCCTACACTTTTAAGACGTTCCTTAAGTTTAAGAAGTTAAGAATTCAGACCACCGAGGAACGTTTTTAAGTATAGGCAAACGTTGACGTCGCTCTGAGCAAAGTCAAAGCAAAATAAAAATTAAATTAAATTTTCAAAAATCTTATTACAGACCTCATACCAGTTGGTGGGTTGTTTGAACAACCGTAAATATGAACAAAAAATCAATAATTTTGCATCTGCGGCTTGCCAATAAATAAAGTAAGACAATATATGCTCAAAGTGTACTGATAGAAGGGAGTTCTCCCTTCCATTTCTACATTAAAACCATTTCTAAGTGACTTTAATCCATATTTTGAAAGAAGAAATTTTTTCTTGCACCTTGTGATTTGTCCAATATAAGATAGAGAAATACAAATAATTTAGAAATTTCTAACTAAAAATATTTTTTTATGGAGATGACCGATTTGGAATCTCGACAACTCATGGTACCGACAACTCATGAATGTGGATTTTGTATATTATATTCTGAGCTTATTTTTATCATGCGCTCCATTATTTTCTTTTGCTCCCGAGTTGTCAGTAGCACATGTAGTGAGGAGAAGTGATTAGTTTATAGTTTCTTAAATGTGATATGATATCCAGTGAATTAGGTTTTATGGACGATTTTGCCATCAAATTTGACACCGTGTATCTTTATGGTATACTCGAAGAAGATTGTCAAAAAATCCTAAACATGAAAATTATATAAAAGATTTCGTCTATTTTACGAGCTCAAGTGCTCAAGCTATTCTCAATAATAGCGAATGTAGATGGTTCCTCCTAACTAATAGGCCTCGACCACCTTGAGTGTCATCATTCACCTTCATCACGAGCAAGCTTCAAACATAATAGATACATGTGTATTCGACTCTGCTCGAAGCAGTGCGTTGTGAATCTTTAGTAAAAGGTTATTAGCTCTTCTCAGTTGTAAATGTAGAGGTATCTATATTCATATTTAGACGCAAGGCATTTATGTCAAAAGCTTTTAACACATTGAAAGTATCATAAAGATTGTACAGCTGTAAATCCTGAACAAAAACAAAATAAGGCAATGATAAAGTAATTATACGCAATTTTTATTGGCCCTTAATACGAAATAAGGTCAAAGAATGCGAGGCTGCCTAAGTGATGATCTCTGAACTTTAATTGTTTGTACTCAAGAGTATACCAAAGGACATAAATACCTTTCTTTCTTGGTTTGGTGATTAAAAGCAAAATCCACATCCGCAGAAACCATACTGATTTAAAGCAAAATAATACGAAAATATGAAACAAGCGTTGTTTGCATTAAGAGATTAAACATTTTTAGTAGTAAAACTTAGGTACTTTTGACTAATTTTATCTTTTCTTATTTGATTAGAAATAAGACACGCACTTAATGATGTTTGAGTTTTAAGAAGTACCGGCATAGGTATTTGAATTTAGCCTGAGCTGGAGAATTATGATAAGTATATTTTCATCGCCCGAAAAAAAATTGGAATTTGCGAACATTCGTTGACTTTCTCGTATTGTTCTTTTGTTTCTAGGTCTACGCAGAAGAAGCTGCCACAGATGACAGTGACGACAACGACGATGACAACGACGACGAGTTCGTCGAATACGACATCGATCAAGATGACACCGCAAACAACGATCCCATGATCGACGATCACCACGCTAAACACCGCAACACAGAACTACCATCGAATTACAACCAGCACAAAGACAACTCCATTTACGATCATAACAAAAGTATGAAAAATTCCGAAAGAAACGAGGACACTATTGATAGTAAACGAGATGATAAACGAATGAAACGCAACGCTAATTTTGATCGAATTGATGGATCAATGTTGCCTGTAATTGCTGGTAGCTATGGAGTTGCAAATAAAACTGAAGGGTTGCGTTTGTATGAATCACTTGTGTCTAATAGTCAAGAGATAGTCGCGGAGTCAACCGAATCTCCAATCAAACAATACCACAGGTAAGAGTTTTACCTATAGATTACGAGAAACTAAGCCCAATGCTAGAAGTTTTGATGGGCAGATCGAAACATGATATCCAAACATCCAAATATCCTTTTGTCCTTTATCCTTTGGCAACTCTCATGACTTCTACACAATTGTTAATTAGAATATGAGAAATTCGAGCCGATATAACCAATAATAGAATTGCAGTGTTTGATAGAAAATAGACAGTATTTCAAAGATATTTCAGCGCATCTTTGGCTAAACGTAAAAGGGTAAAGGTATTTTAAAATCGCAAATCATTCTGAGTATTAATTCACAAATTTTGCAATTTTATTTATTTGTTTATTATTTATTAGCTTACTTTTAAGTCAGATTCTTACAAATAAAAGTACTAAATTAAGTCCCCGACTGCAAAGTGCAGTAAACCATGAAATATAAAATACGTACAGCATTGTACATGACTATTGCAAACTGTACGAATTTTTTAGGGTGAGTCCGCTCTGGTCATCGAAGCAACATCGTAAGAAGTATCATCACCATCATCATTCTCAATCCGCTGAGGATGACAGTCAATCTCGTCAACGCATTAAGAGCACTCAAGCGCCATCCCCCATCATCTCCCGACCTTCAAGAGTGATGAAGACGGACAGAGATCCGTCACGGAGAATTCCTCCTCAACTGGCAGTTGGTACAGAAGCACCTCCCCAAGAACTAAGACAGAGGCCAGGCGTTGTGCCCAAGCCACATGAGGGAGAGATTATATTCAGAGTTTATCAAGTACGTATAATTGAAAACTTATTGAAAACTTTCTACTTAAATGACTTTAAAAAGAAATGTGTAGAGCAGGGGCAACCATAGCAGTCGAGTGGTAGGGCTCGGAAATAGAAAACATGGAGTTGGGAATCAACGCTATTTTAAAGATTCGTAATTAAATATTATATCATTAAATATTATTAAAATAATATTCCTTAATTATGAGTGTATTACAGTACAAATTTTCAAAATATATTTGTGTACCAAATAACACAAAGTATTTTTTTACGATTGTAGATTTCTCAGTGAAAAATCTAAGATATTATGTTTACCTACTTTGTTTGTTACCAGTTTCAAATTATGATATGTTTTAGAAATTACTGCCCCTTCTTAACTAGGCCTTGAAATTCATATGATATTTGTTACGTAGGACGCAAAAATATTTTAAAAATTATCTGAAACTAAGTATCATACTTTAGCGTAGATACACATTAGAAATATTTATTCCGAAATGAAAATACATATTGAAATCATGTTTGTGGATGATGCAGATGCTTGCTTAAAAACAAATAGCAATTAATTAAAATAAAGAAGTGCATTCAGCCAATTATATATTTAGTCAGTCAACCGCAAAATAACAATCGAAGAACAAATAGAAATTTGTCCCAAATCGTTGCAGAAAAAGAAAAATAGAATATATCTATCTTTATTGCCTTTTTTCCACTACAACAGCAGGTAAAAAATGTGCAAATGATTTTAAGGCAACAACAATATTACGTTGGCCGCCACACTCAACGCATTTAAAACAAACAAAATAATAAATGCATACTTAATTGTTTGAAATGTCGGGAATCTCCTACAAAATCTAATTGTGCTTCAAATTTGGACCAAAACAAATGACTTATAGAAAAACCTGGGGCTCTGGAGAAACAAATATGAAAAGTGTATAAATCTCTCCCTTCTTTGCAATGTGTTTCTGTATATGCCAGTGTACTGTTGTTTCTATTATATGTTGGACTAGAGAGCCTTGTTGGACTACAGGACTAGGAAGTGACGGGATATGACATGAACGATATACGTGTTGATTCCAGGAGCAACGCGCTGTTCCTGAAGCCACCGTGCGACCTGTGGAAGTGGTTGGAGAGAACCGTCAACGGCGACGCAACAACTCGAGGCAAGCCGTGAGGAAGGCGATGTCGTCTGTGGAGGGTGTCGAGGAGAAGCCAGTCGCCATGAGACACAGACTACTTCCTGCAGCTCACTTCAATGGCGACTCTTCCAGATACACACCAGCGCACGAGCATTATGACGGTATGGGAAACACGGCTCAGGGCTCAGTGCACTGGATGACTACAGAATACAAATTGAAAATATTTGCCGTATGTGCGCAGCATTTTTTCTAATAATCAATTATTTCTTATCATGGTTCCAACAACTTTTTTTTTTACAATTTATGCCTTATTTTTTAACATGCTTCAATGAAAGAACAAGATTTTTGGGAGGACAATATAATTTTATTTCAATGTTTGAAAAATATCTTCCAGATATCTTGTTCTTTCATTGAAACATGTTAAAAAATGAAGTTTTAAATTGTAAAAACTACGTTTTTGGAACCATGATTAGAGTAGACATACCCCATGCATGTCCATTTCAGATTGATTGAGCGAGCGTAGCGAGCGTCTCCATTCTGCACTTTTGGACACTTTCTCTGTTTTTTTTTGTGTTTGGACCGACGCCACAGGTCACAAGTTTTTTCCGATCGAGCTGAAATTTTGCACGCATACTAATATCATTCTAACTTAATCGTGTATAGTTTTTGAGAGCTGACGTCTGATTGGTTAAAAAATTAAAATATCTCACGATTGGTCGAAAATCAAAATGCTCCGATTAAGTTCAAATTTTGCATGGACATTAAGACTACCATTTTCAATTATTTTACAAGTTTTCAGTCCAATCATTATGTCCAATGATTATCATTGGACATTATCATTGGACATGATTACCAATGAATAATGATTATCATTATAATCATTAGTCCAATCAAACTTATGCACTTATTGACTTTTTGCAATGTTTGAAACTGTCAGAATTGATGGTATCGGACAATTCCACTGCTTTCTGGATTGTTTTATGTACACCCAAGTGCTTGCCCAAGTGTATAGATGGCTATTCTCAGTTTCAATGAAAACATATTCTTGTTGATGGTGTCGATTATATTGCAATTCATAAGAGATGTAGGTATATTATGTAGGGTATACCAACATAGGCATTATATTGATTTTTTTGAATATGGATCGTGTTTCACAGTTATTTTATAGAAGCAACGTTTCGACTAGATAGCACATGTATCTCATATTTACACCTTTCCAGCCCAATCGGTCAAGAATTTACAGACTTATTACTATTTTAAGTGTTATATCTGTTCACAGTGATTGATGGAGAAGTATCAAATTCATGGAACATTGATCTGTTATTCAATTTTTCCAGAACGTTTATGGAATGTTGCGATGAAAATCAGCAATGATGTAAAGTTATTAGATTGAATTGACCATGCTCGATTGGCGATGTTGTGCGTGTCGGTGCTCGCTCATCAACACGTTACACAGAGCGTTCGCCTATAGTTTAAAGTATTTTGATGATGAGTGACTATTTTCTTTCCAAAAATACTTCAGATTCTTGTTTTACTGTTTCAGGAAATGGGAGATTACGCCACCCTGATGGTGCTTTCACTGATTGGTCACCAAGTAAATGGGTAGCACAGTTGGGCATGGATAAACATTTCAAGTATGAAGATGGCGCCGTAAACATTAAAGACACCGGACTCTACTTCGTTTATGCACAGGTGAAGAAAATGAATATCCTCCATTGTTTTATTCGTAAACATACTCGTAGTTCAGCCGATGTTGGTCATCAGTTAAACACGGTTGTCAGGACTTGGGTTTATAATCTATATTAACTAGGAAAACGCTCTGAGTAACGCGTTGATGAGCGAGCACGGATACGCGCAACACCTCGAACCGAAATTATGTTTATCGAAAATGTCCTTAAAAGCCAATAATTCTTGAATTTCGTCACAGACTTGTATGAAAATCTCCAACAATTCTTAAAATATTGGTCCCAATAACCACGCAAAGTTTTAAGTTGATCGATTGAACCTTTATGATTGAACGATTCCTTGTTATTTTCCAAAAATCACAAGATATCGTTCAAAAAAATGTTAAACGGTCATATCAGTTTCATAATACGTTTGAAAGTTTCTGCTCTAACAACCTTGAAGTGAAGATTCGAAGATTCCGTGAAATATGAAATTCGAGAAATATGATAGCCAACAAGCAAAATATCCGTAAACTGTCGATAACTTTTGAATTTAAACACAGTTTAGTCTGAAAATTTTCAAAAATACAGATTATGTTGGACCCGATGACCATGCAAAATTTTAAGTTGATCGGTCAAACGGTTCTGGATTAAATTTTAAAAAGCACATGAAATATTTTTTTAAATTTTAACCAATGGAAGGATTTGGCTGAAAATTTGTAATATAAGAGACAATGTTGGTCCTAATGACCATGCAACATATAAGGTCGATCACATTTGTCGAAGTCCATTTTCATTTTTTGGCCTATCAGGAGATGTTTATTTAAATTTCAACCAATGAATGGATTTCAAAAAAATTAGGGTCTGCAAACAGAGAAGGTTGGTTTTACATGTGTGCAAAATTTCAGATCAATCGGTGAAACGGTGCGACCTGTGTATCGGCTATTAGCAGCCAAAAACAAAAAAAAAAAAAAAAAAAAAAAAAAAAAAAAAAAACAGAGGTCCGTGCCAAAAGAGCCAAAAGGAGACGCTCGCTTCGCTCGCTCAATGATAAATATATATTATATATATATACCGGGTGGCGCATAAAAAACGCACAGTGGGCGAGACATCACTGTGACGAAATTACTACATACATCTGGCTGCAAATTTCACAAAATATTAACAACTTACTAAGGTGTAACGTGTGAGAGTTTCAAAAACATTGCTTTTGTGGGAAAAAAGTTACAGCAGTTCCAATTTGGTTGTCGAAAAATCGATTATACGGAACACAAAAAGGGCGCGTTCAGAAAACGTGCATTGGTTGCGACGCTGTTTCTTCAAATTACGCATGATAACAAGCTGAAAATTTCAAATGTTATGCAAAATATAATATTGTATCATTGTTGTAAACATTTCAATAAATTTCGACAAATGGAACGAAAGTTATGGTACCTTGAAGTTGAGATTAAAAGCAGAATTAGCGTGAGATAATTTCAAAAGTGAAATTATCGTGTGTAATCAAACTTAGAAATGATATTCTGCTTTTAGGCTCAACTTCAAGACACTGCCAATTTTGTTCCTTTTATCCAAATTTACTTATTTTTAACATAATTGATATCAATATGTTTTGTATAACATTTAAAATTTTCAGGTTGATATCATAAGCAGTTTTGAAGAAACAGTGTCACGGCCAATTGACATTTTCTGTAAGCGGGCTATTTGAGCTCCGTATAATCGATTTTTCGAAAACCTAATTCGAACTGCTGTACTTTTTTTCCCACAAAAGCAATGTCTTTGAAACTTTTACACATTAAACCTAAGTATGTTGTTAATATTATGTGAAATTTTTAGCCCGATGTATTTAGTAGTTTCGTCACAGCGATGTCTCGCCCATTTTGCGTTTTTTTTTTGCGCCACCCGGTATATATACATCAGAAAAAAAACCACATTAGTCATATATAATGCCGGTATATATATTAAGTTATTAACATATATATATAATATATTATATCATATATAATATTATATATATATATATTACATATTATATTATTGATAATGATATTATCAAATACAGATATTATCATCATCACCGACGATATTGCGAATTCAGATTAAATAAAATAAAATCAAACAGTTGAGTGAAATCATGATTGTGTTAACACTAAAATTTCAATATTTAGGTAGCTACAGAAGATTACATAATGGAAAATCTTCCCACCGAAGTCAGCATCTGTCAGCATCTGCCACATACACTAGATTCGAAAAGATCCTCATTGGCATATCGAGGAATAAATATTTTTCATATAACTCAACATTGTCATTGCTTGCTTTAGTAGTGGTGTTATTAGTCAAATTGATATTCCACTGAGAATGGATTAATTGATGAATATGATTCTAATAGGCCACCATTATTGTTTGTTAGAGATCGATTTTCATAAATAATATTTGATTTTCAAAAAAGGCAACGTACGATTTCAGAATCGTTAATAGTAGGTTGTATATTGTATAACAATATATTAAACTTATATACTTATAAAATTTTGAACACTCATTTTAAAAATGATTCCGTATACACTGCGGCAAAACAAAAAAATGATCAATTAATAAATCTGATTGACTGAAATTTTTTAATTATATCGCGCCATCAGAAGCCCCATCCAAAACGATTCTAATACTTGATCTATTTCTTGTAGATCCACTACTTGGATGAGCACGATATCAACGGATACCGTGTTTACGTGAACAACGATCCAATGCTTCAGTGCACTACAATGACGCATTCTAGCGGGCCAAATCGCGTGAAGAAGTCCAACACCTGTTTCACTGCAGCCGCACTGTTCCTCACGGAGAATGATCGCTTATCTCTGAGCGACATCGGAGGTCTCCGATATTCACTCTTTGAACCTGCTAAGAGCTTCTTTGGACTTATCAAACTTGGAAGTATTAACCTTAAATAGATAATAAACATAGCTACTAAAACAGAAACGTACATTTATAATTAGGGCTACACGTACTTATGTACTGGTCGTCATGTTTCTACGTAAATACTAATTTTATAAATATATTACTGTTTATTTTGTCAGATAAACTAAAACTGTATTTTATTGTCCCAAAACTCCTCTTAATTAACTTGTATAAACCTAAGATTGGTTAGTATTCAAAAAGTCTTATAACGCAAATTTTGTGTTAAAATGCATGTACATTTTCTTCCTAAACATAATAAAATTATGCAATCAATTAATTTAATTAATTGGATTGTAGCCGTTTGCCCTGACACTAAACAGGGAGTAGGAACTAAAGTCGCAGGGCCATGGGGCTGGAAATCACACAGTTAATAAATATAATGCATCATCAAAATAATATTAATTATTTGATTGTTAAAATGTAAATCAGATCCCGAAGTAGAGTTCAACTTTCTTTACATTTCTCCAGAACGCATTAAGTTGTTCCCTAACTTCGAGTTATGTATATCCCACATCTGTCACCATTTGTAATTATGAGAAATTAATTATCTTTTATACACGATTTATATTTAGGGACTTGGATAACATCATTAATCATGAACATTACATATTATGACAGAGGAACGTATAACCTTAGGTTAATCAGTGGCGGATCCAAGGGGGGTAGAAATGGGGGAGATCGCTCCTCCTCCTCACCCCCTAAGAATACTAAAATACTAAAAACAAATTATCTTTCCCAGAGGACTAGTGCTGAAATATTTTTTATTTGATAAATAAATAAATGTAGTATGTACCTATTTTAGAAACCTTTTGAAATCAATATCACCATTTGCAGCGTCCCAGGAATGTTGTCAATTTTAAAATGTTCAAAGACTAAACAAGCTAATTAATTACTAATAATAGTCGATACATTTCTTATGTTGGTTCAAATAAGTACGATTATGCTACATAATCATATTCTAAACATTTCATTTCGGTACGCAGAATCTCAGCAACATATAAGTAGAGTAGGTACCTCTATAAAATCACTCTGTGTAAAAGCCACTCGACAAGTCAATTGTCACATCGTCTCCTCTCGTAGACAAATATAATTATTCAGCTCTGAAAAGAAATGATACTAAAATGATTTTGAAAAATCTATGCGCATTGTGTGTAATGCAAAACTACCAATACCAGCCAGAAGTTTATTAAAAAAAATAGCACCATTAGCATATTTAAAAAATAATTTTTTACTGGGCACCTATTGATATCACTAGTTTTCAGTGCTGAATGATTACTTTCGTGAAGAGGAAACTTGGCTACTGCTCTTACAAGAAGCGTTAATATGATGATAATGGAGATGGTGGAGAGTATGGAGATGATGGTGGAGAGTATGGGGATGCCGTCTTTTCAGTCACATCTTGGATTGAAAATCGCTCATTAGTATTTAAAATAAAAAATACGCGATTTTCAATTTGATTACTAAGAAAATACGAGTAATAATAATTGCACTGAATAATCATGGGCGTCCGCAGGGAGGGGCGCTTTACCCCCCCCCCCCCCCCTGGATGTCAGGAAAACATACACATTTTCTGGGGTTTTACGTATAGTTTCATTTTGTAACCAAAAAACTAAAGAAAACTGATTGCAAAGTGCCAAAAAAACAAAATTCCCTACGGGCAGGTTTAAACATTTCTTCCACCACCCCAAAGTGCAATATTTAAAAAATATTGAATATTTCAACAAAATACACTTCATAACGTCTCAAATTTGATTTCAAAGTGTTCAAAAACCAAAAAACGCCCTGCGGGGCAGGGTGCTGGGGGGGGGGGGCGTGCCCCCCAAACCCTGCTTAACCCGTAAAATATTGTTTTCCTTGCCTTGCCCCCACCTGGAAGAAATCCTGCGGACGCCCATGTGAATAATGCATGAAACAATACAAGAAAAATAAATATGTTATTTGATAATATAATTATGATCATGATTATAAATGATCATGAACAGATTGATTATGATGTAATAATATATTATGATTAGACCATAATTTTTCGGAATAGCCGTGGAAAAAATATTTTAATCAGACGACGAACATTTCGACAGGTCCTATCATCTTCAGGGCCAATAATGTCAGTAATTAAAAATGTTTCACGCTGACCCTACATGTATAAAAGCCAGTGTTGAGTAGTAACATGATACAAAGTAACATGTTACTGGTTACATGTTAACTTTTTCGAGTAAAAGTAACTGTAACGTGTTACTTTGAAAATAAAGTATTTGTATTCCTAACATGTTACTTATTTTGAGTAACTTAACTGATTGTAACATGTTACAAATTTATTTTGTTTCCATAGAATATTCAAGTAGGTAAACACCTAAAAGTCAATTTCGGAAGGTTAAAAAACACTAAATATTTTGAAAATGCCTCTTGGAAGGCAATTTTGTTGTCATTTTAACTTTTTTTCGGTTAATTTCATATTTATTTGTGTATTATTTATGACGTACAGGTTCAAAGATTTTTGAAAAGTAACTGTGAAAGTAACTGCTGACTTTATGCAAGTAACTGTAACTGTATCGGTGTTACTTTTAAAATTAAGTAACTTTAACTGTAACACTGTTAGAATTTTGGACAAGTAACTGTAACTGTAACACTGATACATTTTAAAAGTAACTTTGCCAACACTGATAAAAGCACAAGCAGTGGCCCATAGGCTTTATGCCTTGTTTGGATATTATATTGGGAATAACAATATTAATACATATTAGTAGGACTAAGTCTATATTTAGGCTATACATAGTTTGAGTTGTAAATAGTAATAATATTATGTTTTAAAGTCTAGCCATTTTATAAATTTGTGGGATAAATTTAGTAGAACAATATTTTGTGTAGTAGTGTAACACTTGGTTGAGTAGTGCGGCCGCACTCTACAGCACTAATAAATAGTGCACATTTCCTTCTATCAAATTCGTGTACTTTGTAACTGTATAATTTATTTGCGTCTATGATCTTACAACTTGGCGGGCAGATTTATATTTTGTCATTTGCCACTGCACGGCCTCCTTTATCCATTTCGCTGCAGATCAAAACGGCCGTGGTTGGCACGTTGGCACCCACCTTCACACCATTCAAAATCAAAACTACCGTAAACATGAGTGAAGATGAGGAAGACGAATGGTTTTATGACTCAATAAAAAGGTATTCACCTATTTTATTAAACTGTCTTCTCTCTTGCTTATCTTCTTCTGTCTATCGAGCTACTACCTACCTACCAAACCAAACCACCAGTGGTTTGGTATACCATAGTAAACCATAACCTCAATCTGCCTTGTCAAGTCAAGTTTGAGTTCGGCGAATGCATAAAACACGGTACACATCATCATGGTATACACACACGGTCAAGTAACTCTCCGCTTTTTCGTTCATGAGCAAATAGCAAAATAAGGTCACATGACAGCTGCCAGCCAATGAGAGAGCTGCTCTCAACTACGAGAAGCTTAGAACCGTGCAACCAACATTGTTTTGTGGGGTAGCTTTGTACCTTGCATATTCTATCTAAGGTTGGTGACAGGCAAAGATGAACCCGCTCTAGCATGGGCCGCCCTATACCTGGCAATGCTAAACAGGGTTCATCTTTGTCTGTCACCAACCATAGTCTAGTGCCACCTTAAAATGTTAAAAATTTAATGTGAAAGTTGGGAAGTCGTTATGATACCTATTGCTTCGAAACGGGTTTTGGTCATCCTCCAAATATTACCTCTTGCTAGGTTTATAATGTGCGTCTTTTGCTACATGCGATAGGTACTATGGTACTACATAAAATAAACAGTATCTCATACCGTACTGTTTATTTTATCTAATAATGATGTGTTCTGAAACATTAAGAAGCTATGTACCTACTTACTACAGTCCAGACACTTCTCAAAATGTCCCTGTTCTTCATGCTCGTAACCAGATCCTATGGTCAATATAAAGTACTATCAGCTATGCCATGCATTGTTGTACTACATTGAAAAGCAGGAAAATGTAATTTTTTTTTCGAATTAGTTAAACGCCTCCTTCAGTTTGTCGCTGGCATTCAAGATGAACATTGTTTAGCTCATGGTGTTGTCATGACTGGGTATACCTATTTCCGAAATCGTTCGTGACAAATTTCATACGGATTCACTGTCATCTGATGTCAGACCAAACAAAATAATAAACTGACATGGCAGATTGAATGCTATGTCGTTTGGAAGGGCGTCACTTTGACGTCACGCTCGTTTATATGAGCATTGAACGAACTCGAAAATAGGGGGGTCCAGTGCTCTCACCGTTCAGATAGAGTTGCTGATTGACCAGCGATCAAAGTTACCATCGTAATGCCGAGCGCCAGCAACTTAACATTGAATTGTAAAATATCAGCTGGGAAAATATC
Source organism: Leuctra nigra (assembly GCA_934045905.1). Lineage (NCBI taxonomy): Eukaryota > Metazoa > Arthropoda > Insecta > Plecoptera > Leuctridae > Leuctra > Leuctra nigra. Next base: position 7,512,933 of record OW203763.1, on the reverse strand, counting down.
ACCTACAGTTGAGTTTTAAACAACCCAAAAATCCATTGTACAGATTCGGTTGATACCACACAACTTCAACTCTACCTCTCTTAACTTCTCTAGTACTAACACTCTAGCTCTACTTAGCTTCTTATTTTTAAAATAATTTTGACTCTAGTATGTGCTCATACGTTTCTGATCATTCAGAGTTACTAATACTTTTATGTCTGATTGCTGTGTAGATATAAACAGTTGCGCATGTTTGACTGTGCTAATTTGGTGAGGCACGTGGAGATATCCGATGATGCAAGCATTTGTATTGTGGGAAAACATGAACGATCAGGGAAAGATGAAATCATGGAGCTGTCATTGCCACAGAAAGTTACCGTTCCTGAAAGTAGTGAGGGTTTGGTAAAGGACTGTGATTTGAAAGTACAAAGAGGATGTTTTACTAAGGGACAGGTGTTTCAGGTACAGTACTAGTATATTATACATTATAATGGGTATATTCTTGAATGTCTTGGCATTATCTGACAACACTTCATTGCATTTTCTAGATGAAAGCTCTGCCTGTTCAAAGGAAATTATTAATCTCAGAAGAAGACCAAAATGAACTTGGGTTATTTGATTTGAATTGCGAGAAATCTGATCTGATTAAAAAGACTCACACTTTTGCATGCAGTCACCAAACACCAAGTTTTTCAGTTTCTGGAGATTGTGTTGTAATTGGATCAACAAATGATTACCCTATTGAAATTAGGGACATGTACAATGGACAATTAACTCAATCATTTCATATTCAAACCCATTCATTTCAAGATAAAATAGTGCCCAAGTATCTAACTGAAAACACTATTGCAATTTGCAACAGGCTTGATGGAAGTGTTGTAATTTATGATGTCCGTACCAATGATACATGTTCTGTGCTACGTCCAGGTGGGTACCTACTTTTTTGTACGTAACATGGTAATACAAATTTAGTCTCCATCCATTTTAATTGTTGAATCTTAATTACTTGCAGGGTTTGTAATGTTCAATCAATATGCAATGGAAGAGTCCTGGGTGTTCTCTCCAAACAATACGTCCAAATTTGGTGCACTCTCATCACTAGGGAATTGTGCCATTTATGACATGAAGAATTTAAAAGAGCCTTTTTGTATAGCAAATTTACCAAGTTGTGACATAAGTTGTGTGGGCAATGATTCTTCGAAGGCTCGTACACCATCGATACACATGAGTTCCAATTCGGAGAATTTTTCAGTGTCCGGATTTAATGATAAAGTATACCTATACAGAATAAAATCTGAACATGAATTGACAAGCTTATTTGTACACGATGGTCATAGTAACAGAATTAATAATGCAAATACAATTATAACATGTCATGTGCAGTACAAAGATGATATTGTGATATCAGCTGCTGACAACAAATCTATACATTGCTGGCAATATGTAATAATAAATAAATTTGATTAATTTGTAACTTCAATCAAATGTTTTTCTTCAAAAATATCAAGATGAACGCCATACTCTTGCGACATTCCCTTTACATCCTGTGACAATGGACTGCCCATCGTAACTATATATGGCATATAAGATTCCGCTTGTATGTCCGCTGAGGACTTGTGTGCAAACTCCATCGTCAGCATTCCAGACTCGAGCTGTCTGATCCAAGGAACCGGTCAGAATATGGTTGCCTGATGGACTGAAGCTCACCTGAAATTCAAGCTCTAATAAGATAACATTGAGTGGAATGAGTACCTACATTGCAGAAATTATGGTTTGTTATTTATTATAGTTTTTACCTTGTTTACTTCATCCGTGTGACCCTTCATAACAGCAATGTTCTCAAAGTTATGTTTCATATCCCAAACCTTTGCACTTGTATCAAGACTGCAAGATACTAGTTTTTTACCATTGCTATTGAATGCAATATCGAGCACTTCATCATCATGAGCCATTATTGTTGTTATTCTACTATTCATTCTTGGATCCCAGATGCAAACAGTTTTGTCTAAGGAACAGCTTGCAATTAAACTGCAATCAAAGTTGTAGAGGCAGTTTGCCAGCTCGGTGTGATGACTTATAAGTACTCCAGTACGGCTGTAAGAATAGTCACAATTTACTGAGTGCAGTTTAACTTTCTTTTTTTAGATTTTGTTGATCCATTGAGTAGGTATAATTCTTGGTTCAAAAATGTCTTGCATTTCGTAGACTGTTTTTCCATGTTTTTATGTTTTTCCAGAAATCTTGCGTTGAATTATTCTTAATTTCATATATTCACAAACTCAAAGTAGCGATGGGCGATGTCGAAGTGATTCGATTCCAATACCCTCGATTAAATTCAGGCAATAAATATTTTGAAAAATCTCCAAGTTGTAACTTGCAACTTGGTGGATGCGCTCCAAGATTGGTCATATCTATTTTTGCATGTTTCATGTTGCAATTAAGGTGATACTAGCGCTTGGCCGTTTTAGAAAATTGAGAGAAAAATTGTTTCATAAGTGAGTGTAACTTTTACAGGATGTTCACATGATCAGTCTGATTGTATATTAGTAGCACTTTTTAATTTTTGCTTATTGCATTGTTAATTAGGCGCCGGTTATTCAACAAAACCGCGCAAAACTGAAATTTGCGATACGATTGGAGACCAAACCCGTTAACCAATTGATCTCAAATTTTAATCATGATTAGATGAAAGACAAACTTAGGGTTATCACTTGGCACATTTTTTAAGTTAAATTTTATACAGCACCCAGGGAGACAAGAAAATAGCTAATTTTTCACCAAAAATCTACCAATTATTACTAATTAATGAAAGAAAAAATTAAAAATGTACCAAGGGATAACCATAAGTTTGTCTTTTATCTAATTACGATTAAAATTTCAAATAATTTGGTCTACCCATTTCGTCTCCAATCGTATCGCAAAATGTGTCTACAAAAAGCAGCAAAATCGCTTGCGCTTGCAGCACCTTAACACAAGTTTCAAGTTTGTTTTAATTACAAAAAAGTACATTTGTCATGTATAGGTATCAATTTTAAGGAAACTTCCATAGAACACTTTTGGATTGCGTTATCTAGGAGGACACCTAGATAACTATCATTCTTACTATCATCCTAGGCATTATCTTGAAAATCAGTTGGGAAGAATCGATTCTCTGATTAATCACAACGCAGAAAACCATTTTCAATTAAAATTGATTTAAATTGCCTACTGGAGAGTCAAGCTGTAGACAAAGGACGTTGGAAATAAATGCCTGGGTATTACCTTTGAGTACGTAAGTCCCATACGTTAATGGTGCCATCAGAAGAGCCAGTCATCATCTGGTTATGATCCGTATGGAAACGCAAGATTGTAACTTCACCAGTGTGCCCTTTGTATTCTGCTACTTCCTGACCTAATGATTATGCATACAATATTAGATACTTTCTTCAGAAACATTATTCTCCTCTATTTAAAATGCATATCACCTGAAGCTATGTTAAAAGTTCTTGCTGTGTGGTCCATGGATGCTGTAGCCACTATTTCAGGATTAAAACTAAACTCAGCTTTTAAAACTTCTGCAGTGTGACCCCAGAAAGTTGCTAGACATGAGCCAGAAACTGCGCACCACAACTTGGCTGTTTTATCAAATGATGCTGTCAAAATCTGTGTCCTGAAATATTTTTATATTTCAATCATTGAGTAAATATTAAAGACTCAAATGGATAATTGCATTTAGTATAAAACGTTACATACGCATATGGATTGTTGTATACAACTGAAAATACTATACTTTTATGACCATTCAAATTCATCACTTCGGCTCCAGTAATAAGATCCCAAATTTTACATGTTCTGTCATAGCTTCCTGTAATCACACTGGAAGGAAATATGTATTTATTAGGTATAAGGTTTTATGAAAAGATTTTGGGTCTAAACGTTGATACATACCAAAAATATAAACGCTAATAGGTACCGTACACCTAGGTACCTGGAAGTTTTAGAATTGTTTAACAGAAGGCTTGTGGTTTGTGGTGTAATCAGTCACCCACTGATCTGGTATAGATAGAGATCAGTGGGTGGGTATCAAATAATGATGTTAGGTTCCAAAATATACAAATTCAAAATTGACAATGAGAATTTCAGGTCAGTCTGGTGTTAATCGCACAAACTTAAACAATAGTAGTGTGTACCTACGTTTTGGCCATCTTATCAAGTGATGCACTAGTAACATGTAGCAGATGCGTTTGGAAAGATTTTTTTTTGAAGTAAATGCAATTACTAGAGTCAAATATTTTCTTTTGAAGTATACCCAAAGCATTCAGCACAAGTTGCTTAGTAGTTTGTGTTATTACTGGATATTGCTGTGCAAGTTTTTCAACCAGATCTTCAATGCTTGTACTAGAACAAATATTAAATGCAGTTTGTATCATTGATGAACAGCAGAGAATAATACAGATTTATATCATCAGTCAGAATGGATTTACTACTGCAATATGTAAACAACCTGGGCGAGAAGTCCAAGAGGTCCAGCATCGTAACATTCTTTTCACCACTCCTCTCATATTCCAAGCCAATACCTACAACCAAATGGTTAGAATTTGTATTTAATGAATAATTATATTATTATTTGTATTTCTTATTTGTACAAAGAAGATTTACCTAGGTACATACTTAGAGAAGGAAGATACTAAGGTAGTTGCTCACCTGGAGGAAAGTAACGCAGTAGCACGCGAGTCAGCTTCATTATTTACTGTTTAGGGATAAATCACAGAAAGTATCCCCGGTTTTATCAATATTTATAACAGCATACATTTCTTTAATATGAAATTACTATTTCACTGCCAATTATTGCCATGGAGTGATCCAAGCCCCTGACTCGCAACTGTAGGCCTAGACTATGGTTGCCTAGCAACTGGTAAACAATTCTATTCATGATGATGTCCAAATCATCATTCATCTTTTTACAAACTTATTTTGTCAAATATATATAAGCCTCCAGCCAATTGTAATTCTATCCTGACATCTCTATTTGAATGAAATGTGTAAAAAAAATCCCCGTTAATATTCTTTAGTAGGTACTAGTAGTACCTACTAACAATTTCAGTGATAAAATTGTAATTTGATAAAATTACAATGGCATTGCTCTAGGCTTAGATACATTATTTTCATTAACTAATTTAGAATAAATGTGTACTAGCTGCTATTACATCAGGTGTCAAGCTGAAGCAATCATTAATGCCCACAATAGATGGAATTGACGAATGATGGAACTGTGGCGTTTGTGTGTAAGCAATTCTCCAGCCACACTTATACAATGCCAAAGGAATCTGAGGACTTCAGGAGAAAGTACACCTTTTTTAGTGGTCTCACTGTTCCATAACTTGATCAATATCTCTGCACATCTAGATTAGCACAGAACTTTGACATTTGTGCCAATTACATTTTGTTTTAACAATCAATAAAAATTAAATAATGTTCTACTCGAAACAGAAGGTTTGATTGATTGTTGTATTGACTATAGTTTCAGTTCAGAAGTATTTAAACCATCAATGTAGTGTATTTTCCAGATTGGTTGACAGCATATGATGTTGCTACAGGAAGAATGGAAGGAAAGTTAGAACTTTGTGAACACTCTCCGTCCAGTCTGTAGAAGTCACCGTTCCAACCCAGTTCGTCAATTTCTCGTCACATCGCCATAGGTCTTGCACCAAATAGATACCAAGGATGATTATTTGAATGGACATATGTGAATCTGGTATTAAAGTAAATAAAATCAGCTTAATTCTCACACGTTTAATTTGTCAAAACCATTTATACAACTTTAAATAGGTACACACATGTAGTCATCAAGTCTCCAAAATGGCATTCCATGTGAACACATCTTCATACAGGAATGCGTGACTGACAATTTACAGCTTACAAAATGCTCTGAAATTAATGTTTTCGCTCGCTAGCAATTTTTGAGAGCAATTTATTTCCAGCAAGGAACGTTACCAAACCAATGGCCAAGAGATAGTTGATTGTTTGGAACATATTCAGCTGCAACCAGAAAACTCCAAACAAAACAAAAATACCTGTAGAGAAAACAAATAAATATTACTTTAAACATACCCATGTACAAAAGCAACATGCTTGATTTAAGTATTTAAATAATTACCTCCGAGACCCAAATGGAAACCAAGAGCGCTTAGAGAAAGTGGAAAGTTCGAAATATTCACTCCAATCTTCGCCCACTAAAAAGAAAAATCAATCAATAAAATGGAATTCTCTATGATAATGTGTTGTCATACACTAGACCTTGCCTAAGATATGTTCCCTTGCCTCTGTTATAATCTGAACAGGTATGTAGGTATCTAATTTTAAATTGCATAGAATAGATAGTTTATTACCTACTGGTAGAGTGACTGACTTATTAAATCTGACCGTGCTAAAACATTACTGCCGTAAAGAATATAAAGCAGCATTGCTCCAAGGGTACGGCCGCCCATACAAGTGCAGGGCCCCGGAAACATTTTCATTATGTATTAAAAATTAAACACAAACACAATTTGAGTGCTTAGAATTGAAGTTTGAATTTCTGTTACAAGTGTTTGTGTATTGAAGGGAGATACACATATATTGTGTGGGGTTGAATAAAACTGTTAAAAGAGGCCTGGGGATGGCTGGCATTTAATGGCAACCAAGCCATTTTCGGGATAAGCATCATTCATAGCATTCCTACACACTTAGCAACCTGCGATTTTCACTGATTAGGAAAGAAGAATGCAAAGAGGTAGTTGAGCCACCAATAGTTGTTACGTAGGTACCTACTCAATTTACGTGGCACTGTGTCTGTGACCTACATTATATATCTCAACTCTGAAAATGACTAGGGTGCCAGTGCTAGTGGGCAATTATACCCCAGTGAGCAATCTTTCTACTATCAAATGCTTGGATTTAAACGAGTTATAATAAACGAATAATAATAACAATATCGAAAAGAAAATTCAATTTCCTATTCTAAAATACTATCTAACTTCGTGGACAAACAACCTTTCTCGAAAGATGTAAGATGGGTACTAAATACCGGGTGGCGCAAAAAAAATGCACAATGGGCAAGACATCACTGTGACGAAAATATTGCACACATCGAGGTGAAAATTGCACATAATATAAACAACAAACTAAAGTTTAATGTGCGAAAGTTTCAAAAACATAACTTCTGTGGGAAAAATGTTACAGCAGTTCGAATTTGGTTGTCAAAAAATCGATTATACGGACGCGCGTCCAGAAAACGTGTTTTGGTTGGGACGCTATTTATTCAAAACTACGCTTGATAACAAGCTGAAAATTACAAATGTTATGCAAAATATATTGGCATCTTTGGTGTAAAAATTTCAATGAATTTGAATCAATGGAATGAAAGTTATGATACCTTGAAGTTGAGCTTAAAAGCAGAATTTTCTTGAGACTTTCACTTTCTGAAATTAGAATTGTGAAAGAAAACTTTAGAAATGATTCTGTTTTTAGTTTTAACTTCAAGACGCCATAACTTTCGTTCCATTGATCCAAATGTATTGAAATTTTTGCATAATTGATAGCAATATATTTTGTATAAAATTTAATATTTTCAGATTGAAATCGCAAGCAGTTTTGAACAAAAAGCGTCCCGGTCAATCGACGTTCTCTGTTCACGGGCTTTTTGAGCTCAGTATAATCGATTTTTCGACAACCAAATTCGAATAGATGTAATTTTTTTTCTAAGAAAGGAATGTTTTTCAAACTTTCACATATTAAACCTTAGTACTATGTTGTTTATATTATGTGCAATTTCCAGCCCGATGTGTGCAGTATTCTCGTCACAGCTATGTCTCGCCCATTGTGCGTTTTTTTTGCGCCACCACCCGGTATTTGAAAAGTAAAAAGCAGAAAGTTATTTTAGGGTTTTAACCAAAATCTTGGTTGGAAATCGAGTCTGACATGCAGATGCTGTCAGCAGGTAGTACCGTCAGGCGGCAAACAAATGTCTACGCGCGGATGCCGCTACTTCGACGCTATTGTGATGTCACGTGATGGTAGGTCCCCGCGCAATAAAAAGAGGAGACTAACCTAGCAGGAAATCTCCACCAAACCACACTCAAAGACAATGTGTACTTCAGAAACTGCATCATGAATGATCACAAAAAAGTTTTTACTAAACCATATTGTTCTTTAAAGAAGTCCACAGCATCCAATAAGTTAGAGATACACACTGCATTAAAAGTGTTGAATCTACTATCAAAATATAAAATCCCTGGTATGTCCACTGGAACTGGCACACTAGGCTATTTAGCTAAAGCCAGTATACTGGCATTATTACAATATTGTTTAAATTTCACGTGCACAAAACATTTTTAATTTTTAACCATAGGCACCCTTCTTACTTTTCTATGCTAATCTATGAGCATACTCGATATATGAACTTGAGGAATACTTACCAGTCCCAAAAGGATGAGCAGCGGCACTCCAAGTAACGCCGTGAACAAGTTGGATACAGCTACGGAAGGCCTACGTTCAGCTTCCCGGAAGAGGTGCTGAAAAGAAATGCAAGTTTAGTACAACCTAATTTTGTTACAATCATTTTAGTGGCTCTAATGACATTTAAGTGTCTGCCTCATCGTACTATAGTATAAATAGAAACTCACGTGGATCTCAGGTTTGCGTGTGTAGAGACTTTCTTTTGGCCCCACATTTCCTTGTTCAGCAAACTTCAAATTGACTACAGCGACTTCCCAAGCAAATGAATTTGACAGGACAGCATCACCAATGATCAGTTCCACAGCATAAAGGCCAGAGAGGTGTCCAAACTCAGCTGATTTTAGGCCCACATCCTAGGAATAAGAAAGAAACTTGCAGAGTTGTTTCATATTCTCCATAAAAAGTAGAAACAGAAATACAATCTTCTATTCTGTGATAAATACTGCATAAAAAACAGAAAATGATTCTCTCACCTAAGCAGGTGTGACAAAATGGGGCCAAAGACTTAGTATGTATTGACATAAGAAGTGGTAAATGCATCATTTTTGCATCTTTTAATCCGATTGTAGGTTCACTACACATAATTGGAAATATTAATATGTTCTAGTCGCTCATGTTTTCGGTTTTCTGCTAACTTATTCAACATTTTTTTTTTTTTTTTTTTTGAATAGCGTTACAGGACTGGCAGTCCTACTGCCGCCTCAACAACTCTACTCCTTTGACGATGCGCCATTATAGGAGTTGAAGTTGGTTGAGGATGCGTAACTAGGGATGTCATGCGAGTGAGTAGTTAGCTCCCTGCGCTCTGCTGTTGTTTAACGTCCCATCCCAAGGACGGTGTATCGCCCGTCGAGAGACTGATAACAGGTGGAGGGTGTCGTTACACTAACCCCCAAACATCCCAGTCTCTCTGGCCCAACGGCAGCACCTGGCAAGCCAGAGTTGAATGGTCACCCATCCAGCCGCTGACCGCACTCAATGTTGCTGTTAACCTCGGTGATCTGACGAGAACCGAGGTATCCATTACACCAGCCGTTGGGTTTTAATGTCGACAACATTAAAAAATGGTACCTAATACACATTGGGTATTTGATTTCGATTAACTTGAACACAGTTAAATATGTAACAGAGTTCTAGGAATTTGGCTATCTTTTAAGTTTTAACATTTGTTAAATCTTACTTGCATGCTTTAAGCTAGTCAATGTGAATGCATGCAAATCGAAATGAACAATGTTAAAAGACAGCCAAGTTCCTAGATCTCCCGTTACATACTATGTAACAGCGTTCACATTAATTGAGATTAAATGTGCAATGTGAACCAAGTATAAGCAGAACAAATCTGCTAAATTTCTTTGAAAAATCCTGGCACTTACCATGTCAAACTTGTACACTTTAGCCGAGTCTGGCTCTGCAACGAATGTGATTTCCTGCTTCAATTCAGCATTGTGCAGACGAATGAATGCTTGGTGCACGGTCATAGGTTTGCCATTGCTCTTATCTTTCAATGTGAATTTCATTATTAACTTCTGGAGTGAATCTGCCTCAATCACCTCAGCCAATTTGGTAGGATATGTCACCCTAAGAAGAAGCAAGTCAAACAATCAACATCAAAACTTCTTAATCTTATCCCAGTCATTAGGTGGAATAATCCCTACTTTCACTCTCAACTTTGCCCCAAGGATGCTTTAACGAGATTAACATCGTATCACATCTCATTCATTTACTGTACATTAGAACTGCTAACATAATATGGTACATACTAATCAGTGACTATAAGAAATAATTATTGTTATACTTACTTGGTGAGCTTGGCTTGAGTCGTTTGGTCCGCATCAGCTGTGCCGATATCGACATTCTCGACTGCCACGGCACACATCACCTTGACTGACAGAGAAGCGCCAACATTGCCCACCAATCGAGGATCACTCTTAGCCAATGTTGCACTCACTGTGAGTTTGTACAGGCCACGCTCTGGTTTCGAATCCATAAGATTGATGGAGTACACGGTGCTGAAAGCAATTTGTCATTAGTTTAATAAACATTACTTACTACACAATATCTGATACTACGTAAACCCTCGTTATTACGAACTTCAATAATTCGAATTTAGGGGTAAATTCGAACTAGGTGCATGGTCCCAGTGGACAGGATAGGTTTTTACATGTTAAATCATTTTTATAAATCGAATTTTAGGTTAATTCGAAATTCGAACTGAATTTTGGTCCCAGCCCATGTTATTCCTTGCATACAGTTGTTTTAATTCGAACTTTGCAGAAGGATTGATAAAATAATCGCGAACAAACTACGAAAAAACAACACTCAAAACAAAACACAACCTTCAATGGCATCAAATGAGATAATCTGGCTTGCGAGGTTGGCCAAACTGCTGTTACAGGTTTGCCAACCCCACTTTTTTGCAATGGCGGGAATATTCCACAGGCGGGAATATTCAAACTTCATGAAAATGCACACAAATTTTTTTGCATTAATTATATATTTCGAACTTTTTTAATTCGAACTGGGATTTTTTGGGTCCCTTTGAATTCAAATTAACGAGGGTTTACTGTAATAGTAATATGATTAAAAACTTTTGTATGATAAATACACTTTTGTCTGTATACAATAGACAGTAGAGAGCTGAAACAGTTTGGTGTAGTAAGAAAAGAGAGAATGAGGTGAAAAATTTGAGTGGCTCCAGTAGTGATGTGGGCCGGGAATATTCCCGGGAACGGGAATTTTCTCGGGAATATTCCCGACCCGCAAATAAATTCCCCAAAATTGGGAATTTATGTATTTGAATGTTGTAAAGAAATGTTGAAAACTAGGTGTAATAAATGAGATGGCTGCTATTTTTTGTCTAGTGCATTGGCATACAGTGGTTACTTTGGAGGCAGACACGTCCTCTGACTCTATTTTCAGGATAGACGCCGTCCAACCACTTATTTTTCATGGAAGTAAAATTTTAAATTTGTCTTAAAAATGGGTACAAACCACATAGAATGACACCAAATTTGTTCCTGAAATTTAAAATTTTCCCGGGGTTCTGTGCGCCCCAGACCTCCCCCCACCCCCCATTAATTTCATAAGCAATATGTTTCCAGTCAATCGCCGAGCGTCCTATTATTTTACAAATTAAACACTGGCTGGCAATAGGCATACATCTGGGGGATCTTGGGACTTCCTAAAAATTCTAACTCGATGGCTTCAGGTTATGGGGGTGCATCTTCATCAAATGCCAAACTAATTAGGTGTCTGAAGCCAATTTAAAGAGTTTTATCAAAATTCTATATTTCTATGCAATTGTACAATTTGCATAGTAAATGTATATATAATTTTTTTCTAGTAAAATCCGAAAATTCCCGCAAAATTCCCACTTTGGGAAATATTTCCGGGAATATTCCCCAAAAATAAATTCCCGGGAATCTAACATCACGAGGCTCAAGTTCAACTGGCAAACTGTTAGGTTTAACTTGAGAGAGTTCGATGCCCTCATTATCGTTCACAAAAGCATACAGGTATTACACTAAATTAATACACAATAAACATCCCTAAAATAGGCAAACCCTAAAAAGTATTATTTGAACTTGAAGGACCCAGGGTGTAAATAAATTTAAAATTCATTTAGCACTTGGTTCTTGCTCTACAAGTCTGTTTTGTTGATTTCTTACTTATCATTTGCTGTTGGCTCAAACTTCTTCTTGGAGAGGATGACAACTTCATCGCCAACTCGTGTGGCGCTCTCAGCTGTGACTTGCAGGGGCAAATCAGACAAAGGTTTACCGAGCAGATTGCTGACACGCACGGAAACACGCGGCTGTTCCAAAGACACGGCTGACGTGCTGGCCAAGGTGATGGCAACGGGCATATGAAACTGATAACACATTGCATAGTATCTTACTTCTCTCTCTTTCTCTCTCGAGCCAAAACAGTTATGATTGTATCAAAAAGACACGTATATCAGAGTTCTCTAACGATAATACTTGGAATAATCGACTGCACTGGTAACTGGGACTGGTTTGCTGTGTAATTAAATGTTAACAATTAACATCAACCTACTAAATAAGTCTCCTCTTAAGGTACACTCGACAATTCATAAAACGGCATTTGAAAGAAATGGATTGTCTGAAAAAAATGTGATGGCATCATCCAATGAAGTCTTACTCGTCATCTACCTCTAGTAGGTGAGCTTGAATTTCATTGATAATAACAAGGATTGATTGTCAATGAACCTGACCAGCAGCCAATCTGTTTCGTTCAAATACAGTTTTAAGATTTGTTGGGTGTACATAATACTGATGAAGTTTACACTATTCTTCTATGCACCTTGTCCTTGTAAATAATTATTATTGTTATATGTTTCTCATTTTACTTGAAACATGGTCCTACCTAAGATTTTAGGTAGGTATAGAGCCCAAGCTGCCGTTTCTTACAACCTATATGCGTTAGCTCAATGCAGTGGGCAGAACCCTTATCTAACATCACACATTTTGATATCATATCTTAAGAGGCAAACGGAAGCGAACGGGAATCGCACGGTTCGTCAGAGCGTTTTTGAAATTTTGTCTTCCCACTAAATAATTTTAAAAATCATATAGTAACGACCCATAACACGTATTTAACACTTTAAGGTCGCACCAGAGGTCAAAAAGTACTCCAGTGTGTGGCATTATTTAGTCTGTTAGGCTGTTATGGGTCGTTACTATCTGATTTTTTAAAATTATTTAGTGGGAAGACAAAATTTCAATAAAACGCTCTGACGAACCGTGCGATTCCCGTTCGCTTCTCCGTTTGCCTCTTAAATGCCCATAGTACCTAGCACCGACCTTGAAGTCAGCACCATCGTAGAATCAAACAAATTTGATTATTAGTTAAGGGCCCAGTAGATTATCAAAATAAATGTGGGTCAAGTCAGGGCATCAGCAGCACTTGTAATTAGTTTGTATGATCAATCCTGTTAACGTGAATAATAAAGATAACGTGCATATGCAATCTACTATATACCTTGTAGTATTGGCCACACACAGATCTACACACAAATAAAATTCTAGAGAAAAATTAGTTTTGCCCCCATAAACGTGATTCGTTACTACATTCAAAATTAAACTGCGACAGTCAGATAACCAATTAAAATATAATTTTGTTTTGTTGCAGTATTAACAGTAAAACTCACCTTATTATTTGCCAGAGTGTGAACAACTTCCAGTAGACTGTAGGCACCCTTTGCAGTTTGAACTGATCGCCGACTCAGGAAGTAGTTGGCGAACTTGACAGCCTGATCACCTGTGATTGGCGGAGGTTTCTTCACAGTATCGGCTAACTTGTATGCCCCGCTCACCAGTAGTGCTACAAATTAAATTAACTTATATATAACTTATAGTTGGTTATTTTATTGTTTCTGTATGCTTATTGTTTATTTACATTATTTTGTCTCCCACAGACTAGCCTTTTGGCTATGTGCGATAGTTTGTAGATTTGTGTATTTATTGTATTGTGTTTAATTGTGTGCAATAAAAAAAAAAAAAAAAAAAAAAAAAAAATATTTTCTTGACATTGTCTAAGGTGATTCTGTAATGTATTCTTGTATTTTAATCTATTTTGTAAATTTGATGTTTTTTAGTCAATAAAAGTAGGTATTGGAACAGTCCTACATGTTTTGGTCCAAACAGTAAATAATTTTTGGATCCATCAAATGTGACTAGTAGTACACTTAGCACAAGTAAAAACAGCTTTTGAAAAAATCTGACTGGCTGAAAAAGATAGGATGGCACCATTTGATGCTAACTCATTATCTAACTCTACTAGTGGGTGAGCTCCGACTTAATTGATAAAAACAAGATAGATTGTCAAGGAACCTAACTAGCAGCCTATCAGTTTCTTTCAAATAGGTAATGTTTTTACTTGGATCAAGTGTGCATCTCTATTTTGTTTTTGGAGACCTGAGGTTAGAGCTATGTGAGGATTGTTTGTCAGTTGAAAGAGATGAAAAGAGGATTCTAACCAGTAATGCTGAGACCACCCTCAAATTGAAGGAATCGGCTGTCAACTTCATCTGCCTGGACAATAGCGTCCTCAATGCGGTCAAAGGCAAAGGTACCGTCGGTACCGAGTTGCGCAGCAATGTGGAATGAATAGCCAAGGCTGAAACAACAAAAATAATAATAAGATAGGTCCTTTCATGACATGGATCACAACACTAGGTCAATGATAAACCAAAAGAAGTAGGAAGACTAGGTACAAATAAAATAGTAGTAGTACACACATAACAAAATTTTGAGGATATAGGTAACCATAAGACAATAAGATTTTTTAAAAAAATTCAAAATTCGTGCCTAAAAACACAATTTGTCATTATAAACTTGAATGTATCAACATATAAAAAAATCAGGAGAACTGGACAACTTCAGTACCTATGTAATATGTTACTTGTGTGGGATGGGATGTGACCAGGAGGCCTATTCTAGACCGTGTTCCCAATTCCATTTTGATGGAATCCGGCTCACGGCCGTAAGGATTAACATTGCACGGAATCAAATTCCATCAGTTTTGCTAGAATAGGGCCCCAGACATTGTTTTTGTTCGATTGCCGATTTACATACAAAAAGGTAAAGACACTCATCACATTTTTATATCTATCGTGCGGCGCTCACACACTTAAAAAGGCTGGAGCAACCCACTTTTATACTTACTTCACTAAGCTGTCGTCTTTCTTGAGAGCAGCTTGAAGAGTTTTGATTAGTTTTGCTGGATCTCCCTTTTTCTGACCAATATTATCAAGTCCCTGTACTGCATGGAACACCTCAGATACGGAGGAAGATTCCTTGGTGACGACATCACCTAGAGCCTAAAGTGAAAGTGAATAAAAAATGTATACCAGGTACTATAGCCTACGTATCTTTATGGTTTTACAGATGGACAATTTACACTTTCTTAGAATCTGTCACAAATTTTGAAATTATTCTCAAGTGAAATGGTTCTTGAAATGGGCTTGAACAGTGAAATGAAGATTTTTTGGCAAGACACTGTCAAGCTCTTGGAATAAACTTTTTAGTTAAATTACTAAAACCTATTCTAAGCCGTCCAATTGAAATTTGTAGTACCTAGTAGTAGTAGGTAGGTAGGTCCTACCAACCTAGTTCATAATATTTGAAGATATTTACCTTAGCAATGTTAGCTGATGGCAGGCTACCCGGACAAGCACCAATACTCTTCCAAGCATTGCTGACGTAGAATAAAACCTCTGGATTAGTCGTCGCTGCCTTCGACAGAAGAAACGCACATACTTCCGGTTGCTTTGGTATTGCTTCGCCTAAAAGCTTGTAGCCAAGAACTGCATAATGGACGGATGGAAGATCTTTTAAATCCCAAGCAACGGAGAATACTTGTTTCAGACGAGAATTGTCAGCAACGGACAAAAATGAAGCAGTTGTTGTTGCTCCTTCGCTCCTCACAAGGAATGCCAGAGTAACACATAACGAGATATGAACTGAAAATAAATAAAGAGCATTAAAGAAGTGAAGAATCTTTGAACAACATTGATCATGTTATTCATGTCATGTTGAACCACAGCCGTCTGTACACTCGTTGTTCGTTCCTCCTCCTCCTGTGACCTGCCCGTTATCTGAGGAAAAATTGTAGTTCCAAACCTGCCGTCCTGGGGTGGCGGCCCCTTCCCCAGACAGCAGATGAGGAACTACCTACAATTTTTCCTCAGATAACAGGCAGCTCCCACGAGGAGGAGGAACGAACGACGAGTGTACAGGCGGCAGTGTGTTGAACATTGGTGTGCCTCTGCAGATTGTTACGGTTATGTTGAGTCAGCCATCTTTGATTGTCGATGCTTATGACTTGGATCACTTCAGTTATTATAAAAAAAGTTGTAAAGAAGCAGAAAAATTTAAATCAATCTCATCAAGTTGAGAAGCACTATTTAAAGCATAAATGTGTTACGAGCATGAATGTACGACCAGTAAAAGTCTCGTTAATCTTGAGAGCTTGCTCTCTGACCAAGCAATGTCCTAGGTCCAACCATAGTCCCATTATAACGATGTTATTTATTAAAAAATACATTTACCTACATAAAAAATCATAAGCACATGTACACTTGTAATACGGAGAGTACAGGGGCAATCACAATCGTGAGCTGCATTTCCAATTTAATTTTCTGCTGTCCCTACTCGCGAATGAAATTCTATTTCTAGCAAGCTGCTGTGTGAAAGTCTAGAGTAAGGTAGGAGTAGTAGCCATAATAATAATATCAGATGAGACCTCTGCAGTTCCCAATCACCCCCACCCAATCCACAACTGGTGGTTGTGGTCTCAATTTATCAGCTAAGGTCGGTCTTTCGAGCTTAGCGATCAGGTAATTTAACGACAACTGGCCATTAATATAATACATTCCAAGTAACAATTCTACATTCTGCCATGTAAATAATACATAATTAAGAAAATTACAATGTATATTCAGCTCATTTATTACCCTAAATACATTTTCGCGATGACACGACTTAAGGGGCAGGGCATTCTCTAGCTAAGGTAGGTACCAACTAGGTTAGTTGGCATGAAACGAGTTAATATTGTATACAAGACACAATATTTCCTGTATTATTTTGAAGCTCTAATGGACAGGACGGATTGTAAGTGCTTTTTAATAATAAAATACTAGGTAAAATGAACAAACTTACTGTATTTCATCGTAATAAACTGTCCGAGTAACTCATAAGACGCCGGCCACGTTGGCTATTCTCCAATCAGAATCAGACAGAACTTCAAGGCCAAAGTAAGATTGCCAACATTACAAATATAAAAATAAGAAATGCTTTGAATTTAAATTTTTGAACACCTAATTGATATATGGAAATTAAATATAAATAAAGTAATTGAAGCATATTTATGCTATAACTATTTAAATTGAAAGAACAAGAAAATTAAAGTTAACCTAATAGGGTCAAAGCAATTACCTAGTTGTATATACCTAGGTACCTATTTTAGCTTTTACATTTTGTGTTTTTAATAAGATGAATTTCATATATAAAAATTAATTGAAAACCAGCAGTCTTTTTATTTATACGTAATCTAATTAAAATTCTACCATTTAACACATCACCCAGTTCAGCTACACAGAACCTTGTAATCTTGATTGTGATCTTGAAATATTGAGTACCCATGAAACGGGTTCTGAACATGTTGAATGTCTTTTTCTTAGGTACCTACCTATTGTGCACTTTTTTTGATAACGAAACAGATCATATAATTGAACCGATAATCGTTAGAAACATTGAAATCTCAAAGGACATATTTTACACTTTAGGAAAATAAAATTCCAAATGAACAAGATCCCTTTAATGAAAAATGAAAGCCGGATGTAATAATATAATTGTTTCTTATTTATAAAGACTATTGCTTTACTGCAACAACTTCTAGTAGTGCATTGAGGTTGCACACAAGTTCCGGGAAAGAAATGGATATCAGATATTCAAGCAACAAACAAATATTAATTACACAGAATGATTCCAGGAATTGTGACCATACTATACCTGCTTTACTATAGGTAGTACTCTCTCCGTAAAGTACCAAATATCCAAACATCCCTGGCTGCTGACTATACAGAAGCAAATCTACTAACAAAGGAAGTTTTACCATTTGTTGTATGCAGATTGCAACTCTGCCAGCAATGGGAAACAGTTGTAGAATCTGTACCCTGGAGTCGCTGGAGATGATTTCACGGCCAGGTCAATAATCTATCTCACCACTATTTACTTAGGTACCCATTACTCTCGGATTAAGAAACACAACATGTACAGTGGGCTGTTAGAGTTTGTTCGGTCTTTCCCATAAGAGCACCATGTATAAACCGGTAGGAACACTTGGAGGCGAGTGTACCTAAGTTACAGTGGAAAAATCAACAATCTCGATATACTCTTCAGTCGGTTCCGTTCCCGCTTGGCATCACCAGGTTTTAAGCAAGCAAAATGCAGTCTGACACTCATCTGTATTCAGCCTACATCAAGGAATGCAAAATTGCAATACAACTATGTAATACATAGTGCTACTAAAGCTAAGTTTTGCTATTGGTAAGATTATTTAGCAGTAGCGGCTATTACAGTGTGCAAGGTGTGACAATTGCACACCTGATCATCCAAGAAAATTATTTAAAAGTGCTCCCTAATCCAGGAAGTAGGAAGTTAAATATTTTGTCTAATCATTTTGCTCTCCAAAAGACGTAAAAATGCATCAATTTCAAACTAAAGATACAAAAAAATCCGGGGTTATGCGCCCCGGCCCCGCATCTGCTGGGGGCTCTCCTCTTAGAGTACTTTCTTCTACGTCCTTCTATGTAATTGAACACCTGTTGTAAAGCCAAATAGCCGCCACTGTTATTTAGTATATCTGATAATGCTGGGAACTAACTAATATAGCAAAACGAGATTCAAGGAGACAATGAGATTCAAGCAAAACTAATAAATTAGTTATTACTAATTTAGGATTTAAATCAGATTCAAACATCTTTGATAATCCTGAGAATATTGAGAGCATGTTGTTGAATTCTTCTGTCGAAAGCCAAAAATGTCTACCCAAAGATTTCACTTGACAATGCCAGTTATGTACAGTGAGATTCAGAAGAAATCCCAGGCAAATCATCAGAATGCCAGGCAGTGTGCACACCGACCGCTTTCTTCTAAATCTCACTGTACACTCGGCCAAACAAAAATTGAACGTTGACCAAATTTGAATGACTGCTGGTCATGTCCCATAACCAATCAAAGCTTGTTATTATCATTGAAATGTGAGGTCACCTACTAGAGTGAGACAATGAGATCGCTTAGACAGACTTCTGATGGTGCGATCTTACATTTATCAGCCTATCAGATTTACTGAACCGTCAATTTTTGTTTGGCCAAGTGTACCAGTCAAATTGAAAATCACAGTCATATCATATTATTAATAGAAAATTATATCCCTCCCTAAAGAATGTATAGGAACATGGGACAGAAGTGTCTTTTAATAAAAAAATATATATATCCTCAGACTCCTCCTTTATTGTAACACTAGTCTAGCACGTTTAAGAACATAAGTAGGAAGTCCAGATTTTTATACAAATTCAAAGACAAAGTTAAGACGGCTGGGTAGTGAGTTTGACCTTGAAGAGTTTTTTAATCGATTTTTATCAATATCTTTTACCAATGTAATTGTTAACAAAATAGGGCTTTGTAGGCGATTCAGTACAGTTCAATGAAAATAATTTCATAGTTTGGAATAAGTTATTAGTTTTATTTTGTCCAACAGATGTTTAGTGCCATAATTTTACTAATTTTCGGGCACTAAACATATGTTGGACAAAATAAAACTAATAACTTATTCCAAACTATGAAATTATTTTCATTGAACTGTTCTGAATACGCGTACAAAGCCCTATTTTGTTAACAATTACATTAGTAAAAGATATTGATAAAAATCATTAAAAAAATCTTCAAGGCCACGCTCACTACACAGCCCTCTTAAGATTACAAATAATTTGTCTCTTAGGCATACACACATTGTGTATTTTAGAGCGTAATGAACAGAGTAATTAAAAACTGTGTGTTAGGTGGGTACATAATTTTAATAACAAGAATTTATGAGAAGCTGGGACAATCATTCTTTTGACATACACCACCAAACTTCACAAAAAGTCGTATTTTATCATAAACATACAAATACAAATGCATTACATTTTTAAAAAATCATTGCACTTTGATCTTTAAATGCACACCCATC
This sequence comes from Leuctra nigra, assembly GCA_934045905.1. Taxonomy (NCBI): domain Eukaryota; kingdom Metazoa; phylum Arthropoda; class Insecta; order Plecoptera; family Leuctridae; genus Leuctra; species Leuctra nigra. The sequence continues at coordinate 7,492,725 of OW203763.1, read as the reverse complement.
AAATTGAATATTAAAATGAAATGATTACTTTCCCTCTTATGTTGTAGTATACTCACTCCGTGTTTACTCGGTGTATAAAGGACAAAATAATTCGTCCCCCATGTACTATAGTGAGTGAAGGTATTTGATCACTGATCGTCATCAGCAATACTCTTGAATTTGATAGGAAGCAATGTGGAAAGCGAAAAATGTCCAACCGAAAAGGGCTCAAACCCAGGACCTCTCACTTAAGGGGCGAGAGCGCTACCACCGACTGAGCTACCTGGCCGGACGGACATTAGACACAATGCACTGATGAGGATTAGAGATCTCCAAGGAGAATGGAATGAAGGTAGTGACCATTCACTCTAACCCCGTCTGCCAGTGGTCTGCCAGTTCGTAGTGACCATTTCACCTTCATTCCATTTACCTCGGAGATCTCTTTTTCAGTGTGTTGTGTCTAGTACGTCTAACTTATGTCCATCCGGCCGGGTAGTTCAGTTGGATCCAAAAGTGTTAAATGCAAAATCAAGAAAAATTGACTTTGGGCCTTCTACCTTTGAGGTACAAATATACCAAACTCCAGACCTCAAAAGACAAAAATTATCACTTAATATAGGTGCATACTTTAATTTTTTGATCACGCTCGCCAAGGAGAAATTCGTTTTCACACAACCCTCTTCATCCTTGTAACACTCAATTTGAAGACTTGAACAACAATATGATAATTAAAATTTACAGTCCGAGATGAATTTAAAAACATGAAGGGACCGACGTGAATTCAGTGGCTATAGGTAGTTCATATGGATACAATCACCAGTCACGGTCAACTTAAGGTATTCAGTGATACTACGTGACTAAACATACAAAACACAAATGTTTTTGCACCAATTTCTTTTGGCGAAATATTGCTGTTGAATTGGAAGCACCCAAGTGGCCGTAATTATCACTCTATAGACAAGCAAGCATTGTCTTCGTTATAAATATGTAAAGAGATATTTAATTTTTTTTTTTTAAATATTACTTGATTTCTACCCTGGCCAAAAGCATCACTAAATGTGGGGGTTCTCAATGAAAAATCCGGTATGCACCGATTTAATTAATTTATTTAAATGAATTTAATTAAAATGAATTTTAATTTAATAAAATACAAAGACCAAAAAAAATGTGATACCCTCTGGGTCGAGTATTAGATTATTCACGCCAAGTTTCTGCATTCTATGTTCAACAGTTATTCAGTTGGGAGTGCTTCCTGTGATTTGGTCACAGATATTTTTTTGACTTTCTCAAGTGTTGATTTCGTTGAAATATTGGTATCTACATTTCACTTCTTACAATATTTGCCCTGAAATTAAAATCTCATACTCCCCTGGAATTAACCATGACTATAAAAGAATTAATAGTTTTGTTTCGAGTTATGCAAGAGAATTACGTAGTTGATAAGTGTTGATTTATGATAAAGAAAGTATATGGATATTTTGTAATAAATTACCATCCTGATTCTGACCAGCGAGAACATTGAATTACCAGAATGCATTTTTTTTTAGGAGAGCCAAACTTTACAACAAATTACCTACAACCCTGAGAGAGAAGAAATATTTTGTAACACTTAAATCATTACTGTCCCCATCTTTGGCTACCATTTAAGATATTTTGTATTATGATAAAACCTGTGATAATATGCGTTATTATTTGTTTTGACATGAGCACATGAGCTTTTGGCCTTCTTATTTCATGTTATTTATTTATTGAAGTGTTTGGCATTGTATTTTTGTATGTAGCTGGTAGCGAAGCACTTGTGCTACGGGCTTGCTCTCCAGCTACCAGCAAAACACTGTAAAATCTGTTGTTTTAACATTAAATAATACCGAGGTAATATTAAATTTAAAATCTGTCCCGCAGGACAGAAAATGTGGAGTTAAATTTTCTTTCCTATCCTAAATAAGTTTAAAAATAATACATTTCCATGTTCATAAATCACATAATTTCAAAAGAGATTGGGACTGAAACTACAGCATTTAATAATTAAGTTGATAAATGATATACAATTCCCTTTATTTGTATGCAAGAGTTGAAAGCAGTTCACATGAGATGGTTTGTGTTCAACAAACCATATGAAACAATTATAATTTAGGACTTTTATAAAAAAATCAAATTCCAAATCAAATATTGCACATTTCACAATTAATTGTTAACTGAATAAAGGTAGACAAAAAAGGTGGAAGAATCAAAATATATTAATTTTGTTAGAGCAAACCCACAAAATACCTAATACTACAAACAGGGTAACTTCAATAGAGATGGAGTAACATTAAAGATCAATTTACACTGAACTCTCCAAGTATTGACTCGGGGTTGGTGTTGGATTATCACATCATGACAGTCGAGTCCAAAGCCAACCTGTTCATTCATTACGTTGGTTTGTAAAAGCAATTGTATGCAATAGGAATTGTACATGACTCAAGTTTGAAACAACTAATACATTCATATGCTAATACCAGGTGTGACAGACAGAATAAACAAAACAAAACTAGGTAAACAAAATTAACATACATATTTGGGTTTGCTAAGGTAAGTTCTGTTAACTATAAAAATCCAATAATTAACGACGAAATAAGGTAATTTGAAAGCGACAGAAAAACTTTAAAAATTACTCGTCTGCAAGATTGTTTTAGTAATGCACCCATCATGAGACAGCTGGGAAGTAAGAGTGTCCTTGAAGAGATTTTTTTTATTGATTTTTATCAATATTATTCTTTTTCCACTGTAATTGTTGATGAAACAAGGCTGCACACGTGTCTTCAGAACTGTTTAATGGAAGTTTCAATTGATTAGTTTAATTATTTTTACAGATGTTTAGTGCCATATTTTAAACAATTTTCAGAATCTAGATATCTGGAGCCAGATTCACAAAAAGTATTATCTGCTAATATGTACTATATTTTGTATCATCTTTTGCTGTAATACCAAAATCACACTGTTCACTGTTATACGTATTAGCAGAACTTTTTGTGAATCCAGCCCCTGTAAGACGAACAAGAGCTCACAAACTAATCCAATGAGTTTAAATTAACTATACTTAATATTCAATTTCACTTTCATCTACAAACAAAATAGTTATATGAATTTAAAAAAAATCATCCAGGATACTTCATAAACATCTAAGATTTAAGATCATTTAAGATTTTCCTATGTAGGTAGTAAATTATATAATATATTTTAATTTATAAGTAAGCTGGATCCTTGTGGTCAACCAATATGTAGGACAGCTGTTATTTTGTTAATAAAATGAATTTCTGTCTCAAAATACCTTCTATGTCATAAACAATTAAATTTTTAACAGATATTAATACAAATTGAGTCTTCAAGGACAAAATCTCTACCCAGCCCTTAAATTGTATTTAAAATATTTGAAGAGACAGATGTGCAATGTTTTACACAAAGTTTGGGAGGTAAAATGTTATTCTTTCTACATGATAAAACCTTGAAAGTTATCTCAGACTGCAGCACAATTCTAATCAAACTACTGCTGGAGGAGATTTTCTCTAAAACCTAAGAAGAGTGCAAGTAGAGGTTACACAACCATGTACAGTGGTGGAAAGATTTAAGGTAAATCTTCCTTCCCCCTTTCCATGCATTTCCATTAGTTTAGGCCCCTCCACCTCTACCAGTATCACTGGAAAAGTTGTTTGAAAGTGGTGGAGGGTGCATGGAGGGGTTGCCTTTGATCTTTCCATCATTGTACATACATACAACATATGTATACATATCACTCCTTTATGTAAAAATTGGCAATTCTACCCGTTGTACACTTTTGAAAGCCGAAAGCTATCAATACTCTGAACTAAATACAAAGAACCAATAAAAAAACATGCATTTTACACACTGACAACTATTATTTACCTTTGTATTCTACCTACACAGATTCTGGAAAAATGTGACGATTGACTGATGTATATTACGTTGCAAGTGAATGTAATGTACGTTGTACTTCTGTAATTCTAAAGATTTGATAGATTATTATACTGTCTACCATATAAGTAGTGGTAAGAACTAAAATTGAACCAAAATATTGAGCATAGTTGTTTATACAGTATATACATAGTATGTTGCATTGAATTTATTTATTACTACACAATTTATTTCTTACATTGATTGTGGACCCAGGTTAACAAAATTAAAGCTTTGCAAAGTGTTAGTACTGCACCTACTGTGCAACTTTCATTTGTTCATTTGAACACATTGATTTACGAAACAAATTTTACAGTAATTAGTAATTGAATAATTACACAGTGTGCTTAATTCAACCGACGATTTCTCATTCTCTAGTTCACTTCATAATGTTCCACCCTTCCTCTAATATGAGTAGATGGCTAATCCCAAAATGTGCAAATAGATATTTCTTAAAAAGCACAATCATATGTAAATGAACAAATGGTATTCAACTTGTACCATACACATATATCCAAGATATCATGTGAAATGACGAACTATGGAACGTTCATTACACGGCAGAACTTGGAATATTGTTACCATACAGGTAATATTTACAATAATATTGGTAGGACATGACGTAAGAAAGAAACACACGCCAACCAAAAGTATTGGTTAATCTCCACGCGAAGGCTTGGGGTCTTTTGACTTAGCTCGCTTGGCTCCACCTGGACGCTTGCCCGCCCTGGGACTAGGTCCAGCAGGGCTCCAGCGAGAGCGATTACGACGTTCACGCTGACTTGAACGAGTACCGAAGTTTTCTTCTTGTCCAAAGCCTTGTCCCCCTGGTATGGGAGCAGGGAATGGTCCAGTGTTGTAGCCCATGGGAGGTGGTGGACCCATGTAATTGGGCCTATAATGCATATGGTAAGGTGGGTACATCATGCCAGGCCCAGGCGGCATCATACGCGGATTCCCCATGATCGGCATTGGTGGGCGAAAGTTGGGGGGAGGGATCGGGAATCCTGGAGGTGGAAAGTTACCTGGATAATTGAATGTGCTGGCTGGCTCAGGGGGTGGTGGTGTGTGAGATCCCATTTCAGCCGCTGCTTTCTCGATGAGCTCAGCATCTGAGAGCCGGCTCAGAGTGCTGCTAGGCTTTGCCTTAGCGGAGCGCGGATCTCGAGACCTCGGTGGTGTCGCAGGGACTGTTGGAGATGCCACCGATGTAGGATCGCCATCCGAGGTAGCGGCTGCCGGAGCATTGGCAATAGCCGTCGGTGTATATGTGGCTGTTTTACGACGGCTTTCCTTATAGCTCTTAACAATTGGGTCAGCCTTGAGGTCCATCTTTGCATCGGCATTCTTCTTCACATTAGCCAGAATTTCTTGAATGTTGGCTGGCAGAGAGATGTTGCTTGGGATCGATATGGCCGGCTTGTTTGGATCGAAGGTGGGGAGGGTGAAGGCAGGCTCGTAAGGTGGAGTGTAAGAAGCAGATGGGCTGTAAGCCTCGTCCTCGTCTCGCTGCGATTGTGACAGAGGCTGCGACTAAAACACATGCAATAGTTGATAGAATCCAACACACACTAATAGGGCTTTGCGAGTTGGATATTTTGAAGTCAAGTTTGAGCCGGGAGGTGATTCGGATCTCGAGTCCGAGATCGAGTTTGAATAATTTTCAGAAAAGTTTTGTGTGGTACCTACATATCTACTAAATGTAAAACATAATATTTGACCGTCATAAAATACCTTGTAATATCTGTTATTCGTCTCATTTTATTTTTTATTCATCTAATTTTATATAATTTTTTAATGCATTTCAAGGCCTTATATTATTATAACTGAGGTTTGAAGTAATTACACTAGAAATATGTAGTTTGGAGTGAACAGTAGCACTTAGCTTCACTGCTATTATCTTAGCAAAAAAATCCATAGAATAGATGAGTTTGTCTTATTTGTACTGAAAAACTAAGTAATTAGGTACTTTACTTCTTCCTCTGGCCAAGAATTGACAGTGGTGGAATTTATTAGTACCCTGCACTTTTGGTTACTGGTAATTGCCTTTCCAGTGCATTGCGAAGAATACTTGGGCCAGCAGTAATCTTTCATGATAAGAATAATGCATTCTAAGTATCCTCCAAATAGTATTAATTTCTTTTCAATTTCAAAAGAGAAAACAAACAAAACCTCACACAACCTCATACCATGACACGAGTTCAACTGAGAGTGGCAACAAACTACTTCTCCACTTCTACCAACCAAATAGCAGCAAAGTACAGTAGAACAATCTATCTGGAAAAGTTAATTGTTTTTTAAATTTGGCACCAACTTGAAAATGTTGTGTTTATTAAGCCATTCTGACTCGATTCTCCAAACTCGGCTCGAGCTCGAATTTTCGAGTATTCTATTCGCACACCTACAAACTAATGCTAGCTCCATAATGTTACCTGCACTCAACTCCTTTATTATACAGAATTAGATTTTAGAGGTATCAAGTTAAGTATCCCAAAACTAAATTCCTGTTTGTTCCCAAAATTATTAAATTCTAGCTGGAAAAAAATTAATTGGCATTTTGCTGCAAATTATCCTAGAACTTAGGTATATGTACTAGATATGAACAAATCTACTAGGTACCTACTTTAATATATGGTTACTTTTAAGCACGAGAAGAACACTCTTTGTTTATAGAAGAATATTAACATTCAAAAAGCGAGGCAGGTGACAAGGTAAAGATGGGCTTGTTGTACAGAGACCTTCATCATCATGCAATCAAATTGCAGCTTCTATTTCAAATTAGTCAGGTCAATTAATAATAAATGCTGAAACCATGAGGGGGTTTTGTTCAAATACTACCGGGTGGCGCAAAAAAAATCACCCTGATTGAGATGTGATACCCTGATACTCAATTGATTGAGACCCTGATAATAAAACTATTACATAGATAGGATTCTGAAATTTGTACACGTATTAGAAAACACACCAAATTTTAAAATGTGCAAGTTTCAAAAACATTACTACTGTAGGAAAAAAGTTACAGCTGTTCAAATTTGGTTGTCAAAAAATTTGATTATACGGAGCTCAAATAGTGCGCGTCCGTTTCTTCAAAACTACGTACGATATCAAGCTGAAAATTTCAAATTATATTGAAAATAGAGGAAAATGCAGAGGTGAAGGCGAGAATTCAAAAAGCAGAGTCCTTCTACCAAGCTGTTCGCAAGTTGCTGTGGAACGAAGATTTCCCTCGCCAGTGTAAACTGCTCATGTATAAAATGTATTTCTTACCAATACTAACATACGGAGCAGTTACATGAGGGATTGGAAATAAGGAACGCAGCAAGCTGGAGGCAGCGGAGATGAAATTCCTAAGTGTGTGAAGGGAGTGACAAAGATGGACATGTTGAGAAGCTGTTGTATTAGGAAGGAGCTGGGAGTGGAAAGTTTGGGGTTCAAGATGGGTAGAGAGAGATTGCGTTGGTTTTTTGGACACATGAAAAGAATGGATCTCAAGAGAATCCCAAGACAGGAGTTTGAAGAAACAGTGGTGGGAAGAAGAAGAGTGGGGAGACCAAGAGAGAAGTGGAGTGGTCTTATCAGAGAAGACATGGAAGACAGGCAGCAAAGGTGGCAGAAAGTGGAAGCAGATAAGTGGTGGGAGGACAGGAGGATCTGAAGGGAACTGGTGGAGAAGTTGGAGGAAGGTGACGAGGATGAAGAAGAGGAGGAGGATGAAACGTCAGGCCTGGCCAGCCGGTTTGGAAGAGATACGAGGCCCTAGACCCAGTGGGAGCTCCCACTGTCTGACCTCACAACATTGTCGGAAGGAGAAGAAGATTATTATTATTTATTGAAAATAGATTAATATCGATTGTGTAAAAATTTCAATCAATTTAAACGAATGGAACGAAAGTTATTGAATCTTGAAGTTGAGCTTGAAAACAGAATAGTGGGAAAAAAATTACTTTTATATAACGTGTGTAATAAAAGTTTAGAAATAATTTACATATTCTGATTTTACGCTCAACTTCAAGATTCCATAAATGTCGTTCTATTCATTCAAATTGATTGACACTTTTTCACAATCGATCGTAATATATTATCAATATAATTTGAAATTTTCAGCTTGATGTCGTACGTAGTATTGAAGAAACAGCGTCCCGGTCATTGGAAGTTTTCTGGACGCACGCTATTTGAGCTCCGTATAATCAATTTTTTGACAACCAAATTTGAACAGCTGTAACTTTTTTCCTACAATAGTATTGTTTTTGAAACTTGCACATATTAAATTTTGGTATGTTTTCTAATATGTGTACAAATTTCAGAATCCTATCTATAATAGTTTCGATATAGTGACCTCTCAATCAGGGTGACTATTTTTTGCGCCACCCGGTATATAGCAAACCATACAAGTAGTAATAACATTTACACAAAATTCTAGCTTGATCAGAGAAACTGTGTGACATGTTATCACGTCATCATAAACCAGGAAAAAATACAAACAGAGACCAGAGCTGATGCTTGCCTAATTATCGTGAAAAATAAAAATAAGTGTTGACGCTAAATTATGAAAAATCAAGGGGGGAAGTTAATAAATCATCCATTTAAAAATATATATCCATCGAAAGTGGACCATAAAGTGAGGTTTAAATTATACATGTAAATGTTTATACTAGGCAGTTTTGCTACACAAAGAAATAAAATGGTACTGATTCCAACACTTACCGATGATTCATCTGTCTTCCCCGACGAGCTCTGACTACTCATAATCTCGATCTCTTGCTTCTCCAGAGCGATCTTGCGATTCAGTTCCTCCATTTTCGTGGCAATGTCCGACGATGGAAGACTCATAAGTTCAGACACAGTGTCATTTTCGGGATCATCACCACCTGGCGAGTATGGCTCGTCTCCTTCTTCATACTCCTCACTATTGATACGTGCAGGTGGAAATGCACCCTTGCTCACCTACAAGGAATGGGAGGTTCAAATTTGACACTCAGTAAAGTAATTATACAGAATGACAAGTGTAACTTCACAATAAGAGCATTACAAATTCAAAACAATGTAGGACGATGGCTGTACAAAAAATGTACAAAGATAATATTTAAGGACCCAAATATAGAAATGGTTAAAATAAACAACATTTTTTAAAATTAAAATAATAAATATAAACACAGCAATTAATAGGAACATTAGAAGCTGCCTGCAATGCTTATTTATAAATTTGTAATAAATCCTCCTACATTAGTATATCAAAGGTGGAATTATTATAACGAGATTAGCTATAATGCAGAATATTTTTAATTCAAAAGTATAGGATTTGGTTCCACCATAATTAACAAGAACTTGTCTACTACATTTGATTTTGATTTGGTCGAGTAGGTATCTTACGTCACTCATAACTTTGCCTGATTTGCTGAGTATAACAATAAACACAGTTCATGAAGAATGATGGTTTTACTTTAACAAGCGCCAATCATATTGGACTGTAATTCATTTTATGTGATCATTTCAGTATCTGGTGCTAAGACAATTTTTTTCTTTTCTAATAAGTACCTGGTAATATGGTATTTCGTAATATGCATTTGTAAATCATGTTTGTGGAAAGGTTTAGACGTGTCTGATAAATTAAACATCTGGCCCTAAATAATGGATGTACAAATTGTTTTTAGCCTGGATACTCACCTTTACTTTGATCTTGGCTGATTTCTTGCGAGGATAAATAGGTGGAGTTAAGCTGCGTGAAGATTCCTGAGAAGACGACAGGGGCTTGCCGGTGAGCCGAACAATCACCCCGAGTAGCATGTGTGGATGATCATCTCTTACACCAGGTCCATCCAATGGTAAAAGAACAGATGGCACTGGGTTGTTCTTCGCAAGAGGCACAATATACAAGTCTTTGATCGACGGTGGCAAGGCCCCAACCACTCCAACACGATGACGAGTGCTCAAGTACGTGTAGAGAGTCAAAAAGCGTGACTTCTCGTCGTTGCTGGCAGGACTTAAACGAATTGCTTGGATCTCCTTGTTCCCAGCACGCTTGATCTTAGTGACATATTGCCAGACGACATCAGGTTCGATACGGCCCACAATCTCCAAGTGATCAGGCATGTCCTTGCAGGTGGCAGTTGGATCTCCAGAAATCACACGCAAGTTGGCAGTAAATTTGCTAACATCCATCATAGAGACTAGTCCAGTCCAAGAGATCTTAGGTTCAGAACCTTTCCTCCGAGGAGTTGATTTGGGCTCTACCTTTGGGGGAGTTTCCTCAATCTTGGTAAGAGGTTCTTCGGTGAAAGATTCAATAGGGGAGGCCTTCTTCACTTCATCAACCGGAAGTGCAATCTCTAGGTCCTCTGTTAACGGTTTGGTCTCCTCTACTTTGACAACGGATGAATCCATCTTGAGCACCACTTCTAGTACAGTTTTCTTTGTAATAGTCTTTTTGTCAGAGTCGCGGCTTTTATCATGGCGTCTGCTCTTTTTATGGCTACTACGGTCTCGGCTGTTCCTGTCATGATCTCGGCGAGTACTCTTGTTGCGATTGCTACGCTTACGATCACGACTATTGCTGCGACTGCTGCCACTCTTGGAGCGACGACTGCTTGAAGTAGAACCCTCAGACCTTCTACTAGTATCCTTTTTCACTTCACCTGAGCTCATCATATCCGATTGACCTCCAGCACTGATGTCGTCGGATACAGTCGACGTGGCAGAGTTTGCGTTGACGTCAGAGGAATTTTCTATATCAAACTCCAACACTGAGGTCTGAGAGATGCCTCGTTCTGGTTCTATAATCTCTTCCCCCTTGTGAGTTTTCATTACAATAGACTTATTCACATTCATCATCACCAGTTCATTTTTCTTGATTATGTCGAGCTGGTGTTTGGATTCTTGTTCACGCCACTGGGCTAACTGCTGACTCGCCAGTTCTTCTGGGGTTAAGCGTACAAGTTCATATGGGCTCACAGACTTTTCTACAATCTTACGAAATAGCGTCAGGTTAGACTGATCCTTGATATTGAAGAGAAAGCTGCGATACTTGGACTTGTACTTGGCTCCGACCGAGCCAAAGAACAGGTACATCTCCTCCTCGATGTTCTGAGCCATGAGTTTGATAGCATCCAGCGTAAAAATGTCCTTGAAGTCCTCACAATCTTGCACTCGAGCATAGAGATGTGAACCAAGTCCTTCCCGCACAGCAGACCTAACCTGTTCCAGACCTTCACATTGTTCTTGTTCCACTTCAACGCTCTTCTTCACTGGGCTGCTCGCAGTCTTGCTTACACTCTTGGAAGCTTTCGGGTGCAACTTCACCACTACACTGCTCTTTGAAGTGTTTGTTACTTTTGAGGACTGAACCTTTACTACTTTTGTGGGTAATGAGGCAGTCTTCTTGACCAACAACTGTGTTTTATCTAATGGTTTATCCAATGTTTTGCTTGAAGTTGGCACATCCCCCAGCGATATAGGCTTAGGTGTCGAAGCATTAGATTTTGTCTTTCCTGCAACAAAAGTCACACCTACAATGTGTCGCAAAGCTATAATTTAATAATAGATCTACGAAATAAAAAACCAGTGTGTTGTGATCGCACACATTCATTCAATGGGGAAGTACCAGAGGATAGTGCAAGTCTTGACCAACTTTTTTGACATTTAAAATTTAGCTATCAATATCTTTTTGTAATACAGAGGGTTATTAAAAATTAGTGGAAATTAAAAGGAATCCAAAAGAGTTCAGTGACTCTCCAGTATTTGTTAACATTTTTAACACTTAGTAGCATGATAAATAAATATCGCGACCCTGCTTCCAACTACTGTCGGGTCAGGGGGTGGGATGATTCCACCAATGTTCTAGGGCACTTGTGTTCTCAGAGCGACTTGCTATATTAGTACCATATTGGAAGTTGGCAAACTATAAAATTAAATTTTGATGAGTAATGATTAATGAAGAAACATACATTTTGTTCCTTGACACATGCAATGTTTATTTGGCCATTGTTTATTAACAATGAATGTTAATGCAAAAGCTATTCTGAACGAGAACTATTCCTGACCTCATCTCAAGAAAGGATGGAAGAAATTTGAAGTCTAGAATCTAATTTGAAATGTAAAATAAATGCACAGTAGGTATAGTCTTAAATTGGAAGATATAATAACAGCAGAGCAATGTAACTCAGTTAATGGTGGCTTTAGTTTATGGAGTGATACTAAACTTGAGGACTATTCTGTACTCCTCGTGGTATGAGAGGTCCATATGAGAGGTTTGCAAGTACAAGTACAGAACATCTTAGTCAGTGGTTAATTTGGGGGCGGACGCATCCCCCCACTCTTTTTTCAGGGTGGACGCCGTCCGCCCACTTATTTTTCATAGAAGTAAAAATTCTCTTAAAATTATGTACAAATCGTATAGAAAAGCACCAAATTTGGTCCTGAAATTCAAAAATTTCCCGGGGCTATTTGCCCTGGACCCGCATTATGTTGGGGGGCTCTCCCCCCTAAACCCCCCATTGTTTTCATAAGCAAATATGTTTCCACGACATCGCCGAGCGTCCGCTCACTTATTATTTTACAAATTAACCACTGATCTTAGTCCTTGTGCAACAATTAGTATTACATTTCGTGGTTAATTTCTCTTAAAGAATGAATGTTCTATTCATGTTTTATAACAATGCATTGACAGCTTGGTCATTTTGCACCGAAATATCTTAAAGCATCAATTGCCCAACATGCTGTAAATCTAGATGACTTACGTTACTTGATAAAATTGAAGTTTAAGAATAGAGTGTCTCTATCTCACTGATCATCTCTTTGTTAAATGCCCTGCATGCACCCCTTTTTTCAAGATTGTACGAGTGCTCGTATAATCGGGTGTGACGTCTTCCGAACGATATTACATTCAATCTGCCATGTCAGTTATTTTTCTTTGGTCTGATTTGGCGGCCATGAATCCGTATGAAATTCGTCTCCAACGATCTCGAAAAAAGGTCCCCTCGTGAAGAATATCTGGATTTCTATAGTTCTTCATACTCTGGATAATATATCTGTCCAGCTATCCAACTATCACGAGTGCAATTAAGCAAATATTTCCTAAGCATCCAGATACACATATCAGCAGCAAGGCATTAAGACTGAAAACCAGGCTTTTCCGTCTTAACTATGTTTTAAAATTAGTTCGATAAGTCCTTTCCATATTGCCAGTGTCTTATTAATAAATAATCAAAGCATATTTTCTTATATATGTAATGGGAGGCAAGAGGTTATAAAAACGTCTTTTTAATTTTGTCTCCACTTAATATAATTTTGAAAAATCAAGGGCTTGTCATAATCTCATAATCACGCATAATCAAGCTCATAATCACAGAACTAAATAATAATATACAATGGAGTAGGTCCACTCCTGGACACTGAAATTGGCCTGTGGTAAATGTGGTAGTGGCACTACGGCTAGTATTTATTTATTTATTTAAAGTAATTTTTCGGCCCTTAACTCACACTAGCCATCCGGTCTTTGTGCCAAAAAATTACATTAAAATAAGTGTTAAATACTAGCCGTAGTGCCACTTGAACATTGACCGCGGGGCAATTTCAGTGTCCAGGAGTGTACATGACATCGGGTAGGTCCTCCAATTGTTAAATATGATTATTTAAAATACAATATTATAAGTAACTAATCTTATTTAACATCTCAAGGACGTATCCGAGGTCGTTAAGTACTCCAGTCTCCAGTATGTGGCAATATTTCGTTAAGTAAGTTTGAATTGTGTACAAGCGGTCCGTATTCTAAAATATCATTATTGTGGAGAAAAACTCAATATAACACTTTCAAGAACCGTTGCCTCACTGAGGCCTTTTAACATTTAAGTTGAGAAGAGGAACAAAGTGGTTGTTTAAAGCCCCTGATTAGAGAACTGATATATACTTCATGGATCAGTATATTTGTACCAAGACCCTGATTGGATCTCTTTTGAGGCCACTAGTCCATTAAAAAAATCCATTCCATTACTGTAATAAGTTTTCATTAAACAATAACAATTGGTCATAAGGCCTGCTATCGATTATTATTACAGTTCTCTTCATTATTAGTGGATCATCAAGTACGCCTTTCCTTCTAGCTTGCCCCATTAGCTTGTTTAAGGTCAGCCAATAGGACAGTTGATTTAAACAATTATAAACCTCACTATGTGTCCAAATGGTCCTGTCATCATTATAATTGTAGTTTTTGTTCTTATTTTGACATCCTGGTGGATGAGTAAGTAAGAGGTTGCTACATTGGCTTCGTAACCGCTACTGCACATCAAAAGAAGAACAAAAATGACAAATCAAAATGATTAATTTACAATTCGGCATAGCACTGAAATAAATATGAACATTGTTTATCTTTTGGCCTCGCATGCCAGCGCTCAGCATTAGAGCCACCCAATTGGCCAGAGGTCGAGGTTGACGCCTGTAATGTCAAGAACCAGCGCTTCAATGTTTACAACAAACTAGTAATTCCGACATGCCCTTCACTTTTAGCTACAATTACTCAACCAACACCTTGTTGATTCTAGGGTTTCTATTGTTGTTAAGTGCCAGTGATGAATGGAAATCATGGAATATCAATAAAGTTCTCCAAAAAAAGTTATTCAATATTTGCCACAATAATATTATAGCAGATTTCTAAAGCAGTACTACAGATTTTGTTTACTCCTCAGATGAGAGCTATTCAAACAGTCTTGTGTAAAGCCCTGTTTAGAACAAAACGTTCGAAAATTAAGAAAAATTAATACAATATCACCTGTCAAGCCCATTTAAACTTATGGATTTGTTCGCAACGAAATTTGGTATTTTAACGTACGTCAATTACAACTCAAAGTTGAAATGCGCTTAACTTCCGAGTCGAACGTTAAGTGGCGGAAGTGGCGCATACGCACGGACACTTCTCTCACCTTAAAATCACAGCTGATCGCGCTTGACGGCGCCATCTTGTTTTAAGTGCGTTGCATTACTATTTACGATTTCTTATGTTCCGGAAGTGGTAGTGAATGCAAATGGAATTTTGTTAATTTTCGAACGTCAAGTTGTCGTAATCGCGGCTCAATCGAACAAGGAATAAGTGTACGTTGCATGTTACCTGTGACAGTCACAAGTTTTTTCTCTCATTAAATAGAGTGATTTCTATTTATTTTATTTTTAACTCTAATAGTATACCTACCTACACTATTTTTCTTGAGATAAAAGGAGCTTACATTTCGTAAATTAGAAGATAATCTAATATTGAATTTGTACTTCGAATCTATGAGTAACACAAAAAGAGTGCCAGACAGCATCTATTCCCATTGATTGGAAGGGAGGTCTCAATGTAAAATGGGATCTAAATATACTATTTGACTTCCGCTCTCATTGACGAGTTCAACGGTAACAAAGTTTTTGAATCTGTTAAATTTCTGCCTAGTATACATTTTAGAATAACATTACATATGTCAAAATATTTTCAAAACGTCTTTAATCCAAAATATGTTGGACAATACATAGCAACGCAGCACAATACCAACTGCTCACCAACGAACACAAAAATAAGGGTGAAGGTCTAACAGAATATTGATACCACTGGACATTCCTGCTAAAACTTGTGAAGGCAATAAAAAAATACTACATGCAAACTTTTCCTACAGCTCAGTATGATCTGGGGACATTATAAGGGTTCCAAATCAATCTTTCCGAGACATACCTATGTAAACTTCTCAACGTTGACCCAAACTCCTCATTTAACTCAAATCAACATTCTCAATAAAGCAGATACGAATCTTGCTCACTTGAAATTAAAAATATTTGATCAAGCTTGAAAAGAAACTATTTATTGGCTGAACTTTGCAACACACTATATTGACAACAAGTTATCTGCAGCATTGTAGCAAAACAAATGATGAGCAACGATAACTTTAGCCACCAGAGTGAACTTGGAATTGGGTGATCTAGAAGAATTACATACCTTTGTTCGCCTCCAATAGATGCCGGTCACTTTTTGTTGGTCCCGAGCTGGGAGTCTTCGGAATAACTTTTGCTGGTGATACAGACTTGGATGTCTGAGCATGTTTTAAGATGCACACATCCGAGCAATATACCGAGTTTACTCGTGCATGTTTCTTGCAAACAATGCAAAACATTACTTGGGAGGGACTAAAAGAGAAAATAAATAAATTATGTTTACACGTGGCTAACACTCACTTCACTTTATGTGCAGTGTAAACATTATAAAACATAAAATAAAAAGGTTCACAATAATTGATTGGGATGTAAGGCATTCTGTAGTTGACAAAACAGATTAAGATTTTAATACAAAACCAATGAATACATAGGCTATTTTCAAATACAAAAAATATTAGGTAAATAGGTAGTAATTCGACTTTACTACAATAAACCCTCGGGGACCTAAAAGAATCTAAAACAAGTTCCTGAGATGCACAGTACGGTTCACAATTGACCCTCGCGCCTGGACTCAATGTGACAACATTATTGGTTGGCGAAGTAGTTTACAAACTTGACCTAAATTTACACAAATGTACCTTACTTTGTACAAATTCATTCAATAAGACGACAGTCACGCAAATAGATGTCTTGGTAGTGCATACCAAAAAATCAAAATTTACATGCCATGAACAATGTTTGAACAGTGATGAGTTAAAACTACAGCTGGAATCCTAAAGAAATACAGAGTAAAAATGGTCTTGGAAATACAGACACCATCGAATTTTCAAGCGGGTCAAATAAACCGAGGGTTTACTGTACTTTAAAATGTATTCATATATCATCTAGTTTCCACGTTTCAGCCTTAGTGAACAGACCTTAAGTCCTGCGACTGTTTGTCAGCCTTCTTTGAGTCCGGCTTGGATTTTTTGGCTGTGGAAATATTGCCGCTGGGGGAAGTGCTTTGGCGTTTTGCTGCCTTGGCTGGAGTCTTGGCTGGGGTCTTCAACTTGACCTTTTTGCAACTGGGACAAGTCCAATCTTGTCCAGCGTCCTCCATCTGTTTGCCTGAGAAAACGACCAAACATGCAACACTGAAAACTGGTAAAACTTTCGGGTTTCTGGCTTGAAAAGGAGCTAACAACTAAGAAAAACCCACGGAAGTGATCCTTGTATTAATACAAGTTTTATCTAGTTTGTAGACTTACCTTGTGCCTTTGTCACCCCCACGCAATGACCATGAAACCAGTCGAGACAAGAATCACAACAGATCATGAAACGGTTATTGTGAGGCTTCTTGCAAATACACCACAGCCTGTCTGGGTCATCCTCCGAGTTCCAGCTGGCATTTGATGAGTTATCGTCGTCTTCCACATCTTCTTTATCTTCACCGGAAGAAAGTTCTAGGGACTGACGGGGCTTCGACTGCTTCACTGGGGCAGGTTTTGTATTGAGGTTTTTTTTTACTGGACCACTATTCGGCTTCCTTGGCTTTCGCACTGGTAGAGAGCTGTCTTCCGACTGTAAGAACAGAGTGTGGAACAATTAGTGATGTAAAATGCTCGAGCATATTCTTTTTGAGAATATTCTCGAGCACGAGCATTTTCTCGAGCAATTTCTTAAAAATGCATCTAAGCTTATAGAAACTCGAACTTTTAGCTCAATTCCAAAAAGTATGTACCTACTTTTATGGATCTTGCAACATAGTACCTATTGTTATGGAGAACCAGTCGGGAATCGTTACTGAGGCTATACAGGTCAGAGTTTTCTTCGATCGAGCTGACATTTTGCACACATATAGGGAACATTTCTGGGCGTTGCAGACCCAAATTTTTTGAAATCCCCGATTGGTTCATATTTTAAAAAAATATCTTTCGATTGGTTGGTTCGATCAATTATTTGAAATTTTGACAAGTCATTACGACCAACATTATTTCCAATCTTACAAAGTTTCAGCCAAATCCTCCCATTGGTTAAAATTTGATACCATCTTTCCTTTGATTTTTTGAATTTAAACTAGAACCGTTTGACCGATCAACTTAAAACTTTGCGGGGTCATTGGGACCAACATTATCTGTATTTTTGACAATTTTCAGACTAATCTGTGCTTAAATCCAAAAGTTATTGACATTTTACCGACATTTTGTGTGTTGCTGTCAAATTCTCGAAAATGTTTGATCACGGTAACATCGAGCCTACTTTCAAACACATATGAAACTGATGTTCAACAGATCGATCTGATATTGTGTACACACACATAACAAATGAGTGGTCTCAAGTATATTTTTAGAACGAGATCCTGTGATCTCGTTCTAAAAATCTGTGATTTTTGAAAATTAACAAGGAACCGTTTGATCGTTAAAACTTCAACTGAAAACATGGATATTGGGACCAATATTTTAGGAATTTTTTGAGATTTTCATACCAGTCTGTGACGAAATTCAAGAAATATTGGCTTTTAAGGACATTTTCAATCGACAGAATTTCGGTTCGAGGAGTTGCGCGTTTCCGTGCTCGCTCATGATCGCTCGTGCTTGCTGTCCCTGCCTATGTATTGCACAGCCTTCCAAGGCCATAAAATGGCGACAAAACATTCAAACTTGAACTTTTTATATATAATAATAATTTTTAAACCTCTGGTGAGAATATTCTCAAATATTCTCGGAGAATAATCTCTTTGAGAATATTCTCGAGAATATTCTGGAGCACGGAGAATATTCTCATGAGAATATTCTCGGCTCACATCTCTAGGAACAATTAAAATAGTACCTATTTTGCAACTAAAAGAGTGACTAGTATTCTCTAATTTACTTCAAAGTTCAAACCAAACTGAAAAAATGAACAATAAACAAATATTCATCATACCTCACTAAAGACCACCTTTCTTTTGCGAATCCTCTTGGACACTTTTGGTTCAGTGTTTGCAGGTACTGGTTCTGGTGGAACTGGTGTGTCCTCCTGATTCTCCTTCTGAGCGTTCTTCGTAAGAGCACTCTCCAGTTTCGGAGCCTGAACGGCCTCCTTAGCCTACAGACAAGGGATTCCCTCCAATATAGTTCAATGAAGTGAGCATGTTATTAAATGATGACCTAGGACTTTATGCACTGTGTATGGAAATTGCATGCTTCATCTACAAACACATTTAAAGGAGAAAATTGATTTTGTCTATAATAGATAAATTCTCATAGCTAGGAAAACACTATGTGCAATGTTTTGATAAAAAAAAAGCATCTGTACGTGCAACACCTCAAACACCAATGCAATACTCTGAAAGTATTAATTTAATATGTATTATTTTTATACCGCTACAATATACAAAGGCAAATATGCACCAAAATTTTAAAACATAAAGATGGATCCTCTAAAATTTTAATTTGATATTCATTTGTGTAGTAAAAAATCACAATCGCACTTCTTTAAAAACAAGCAAATCATCGAGTTCTGTCATCTTGCATGAGTGAAAGAAAAACATAATCTACAAACCTGAAATTAGATCAATAAAAATTTATGCTGAACTACAAAGCACAATTTTTAGTTTTTTAGTGAAAAATGTTATCTACAACTCTAGATTTAGGCAAAATGTATAGAGATAAGTTCTATAATATCCTTTAGCATGTAGAAAGCAGGTATACGTGCACAGCATATATCAACCCAATAAAATAAAAGAGAATGCAACATAATGACACCTCCTCACTCTTCTTGTGTAAAACTTCATAATGAGAAATAGTACTGAACTCAAATATATGACAGCCATCAAAAGGAACATTACCTTCTTGGGTGTTTCAGTCGGGCCCGGTAGGCTAGCGAGATCATCCGGTGGTAAAACGGTATCAACCACTGGAACACGGTTCTGTAGAGTCACCACTTTGGGAGGTGATTCTTCTACCTCCTCCGGTTCAAAAACCGGGATGTCAGCTTCCTTCTCTTCTGGCTTTACGTCGGTGCTGAATCGTCGGATAACATCTGGGGTGGAGAATAGTGGTGGTTGAAGAGCATCTTGTAAACGGCCAGGTGGGCGACGATTCTCGCGTTTTGGATAATGCTTCTTTGAAGCAGCGGCTTTGGTGTCTACAGGCTTCTTCTCAGACTCTGGCAACGGTTCTGGTTCTGCTTGCTTGGCAATAGTTTTTGGAGCGATTACCTTCTCAACTACAACAGTTCGCTTTTTGGACTCCATAGACAGATTCTTGCTCTCAACCGCTTTGTTGGCTTTGCTGCGCTTTGTAGACTGCGATTTCTTAACTTTTGATGAGGCACCCTTGCGTTGAATAGGGGCAGGAGGTTTGACTTCTTTTTGAGGGCTAGGTATACTATTGAAACTGCTGTCTAAAGATCTAGGGAATGTGGATTGCTTATCTGGGCTGAAGATATATCGTTTAACATCAGCTTCGGATGAGCCACCAGAACCAGGTCCATACTCATCATTGTCCAGCAACTCTTGACGAAGCTTTTCGTCAAGCATTGCCTCGGTAATGCTCGATCGAGCCTTGAGAACTGGAGGACTCTTCACCGGAGAGCCACCAAGCAGCTGGGGAGGAATTGATGGGAGCTGTGCTACCAAGGTCTTAGCTCTTTCCTTATGCTGAACACATGATTTAGTCAATCCAACTATATCGTCCAATGTACCAATGGTTACTCTTGTCACCTTTGCATTTGCCTTAGGCCCGATACTGTTGCTTGCACTAGAAACACTACTTGTGTTAGCAGAGTCCTGGAAATAAACCATAAAATTAGAGGAATATAGGTACATGTACTTGTACCCTCATTTGTGCAAGTAGAGGCACATATCCAAGCAGTCAAGTTATACTGTGCTGATGATTTGAGTCCTATTACATCCACCATCCAATGTCCGTCGTAATATATGATGACTATTGACTGCCAGTGCCAGGTCAAGATTATTGGCCCCAACATGATTAAGGTGCTTTCTGCATTAGTCAGGACTAGTGTTGTAAATTTCTCGAGAATTTTTTTTTTGAGAAATTTCTCCGATGGAGAATTTTGGGAGAATTTCTTTTTCTACCAAATATCAAGACAAATTTCTCTGATAGAGAATTTTCTGGAGCTTTTTTTTAAGGAAATATCAAGAGACATTTCTCTAATGGAGAATTTGTCTATACTTTAAGTAAAGTTCTCTTTCCATTTGCTGTTGTAATGGAAGGCGGCAAATATTTGAAAAGTATGTTACAATCAATCATAAACAGTATCTATATAACATAGGTAGGTAACTTATAAGTTACATAACTGGTTAATCTCATTCAGGTTACTTCTTTGATAATTTATTTCATATTCCTTTGCATAAACGTAAGTTTGAAAAAAAAATCTTGTTCGGAGAATTTCTCAGAGAAAATTCTCCTTCTCGAGAAATTTCTCCACTCACAACACAAGTCAGGACACAATAATCTGGTGGATGACCTGTCCACGATAATTATTGGTTCTAGGTGACCGTGTGTTCACGTGTAAACTGTAGATTTTACTTTCCGTAAAAATTTAGTCAGATTTTTCCTTTTTCCGTAGTTTCTATAATTGCTTTGGCATATCGTACTGTTACATCCACCTAGTATTTGGCATTAATCAAACATTAATATAGAACTTCATCATTAAACTTGTCATTGAGTATAAGTAGTAATAGTAGGTAGTTAATAATTAATACTGTTAAAACATCACATTATCACTTGAAATAACAAGATGTTTTGAATATTTCTGGTGAGGTAAGCATTGAGTTACAGTCCTCCACATTGTGGATTAATCTTTTTATCTTTTACTTAACAAAAATCTGAAAAAAATCTTTCGTCTATTGCACATTAATAAAAAATTATAAGTTAGTAGATACCAACACTTGGCCAAAAATATTATCTGAGAACTAATTTGAATGACTGCTTGTCATGTTTCATAACAATCAACGCTTGTTATTATCATTGAAATAAGAGGTCATCTACTAGAGAGAGACAAGAAGAAACTAATTTGAATGACTGCTTGTCATGTTCCATAACAAGCAACGCTTGTTATCATCATTGAAATGAGAGGTCATCTACTAGAGAGAGACGAGATCGCTCGGAACAACGACGTCGTATTTTAGTCGACTGAGCATTTGACTCTGCGACTGAAGCCGTCTCCGCATGCATGGGAGTGCCATGCATGCATGGTAGTCGAACAAAAGCGTTGACTACAACCACGTGATCAACGTAGTCTCCCTCCCTTTCCCGTAACTGCGCTTCGCCTTCAAACTCAGCTCTACTGCTCGGCTTCAACTCCCGTTGTACTGCGGGATAGGACATAGCCCTCTATACTATAAGACCTCATTGGCTTGGACCGACTTCTGATGGTGCGATCTAACATTCATTAATCAATCGGACTTATTTAGTTGTGCCAAGTGTACATAGATACTTAAACCATTATTTCAGCCCTTACAACACTGAATTGAATGTGGAAAATAAGCGCTCACCTTTTGTGGGCTGGGGGGTGTCGATGTCCACTTGTCACTTAGGGTGTCAGAACTCTGGCTTGCAGAAAGTCGGGAATACGTATGATCTTTCTTCACAATCTCCAATGACTCCCCTGGCGTGATGGGTTGCTTCTCAGTTTCATCCACTCCCAAAATATCCAGCATGGCCGACGCATTTTCTCCAAGTATTATCTTAGCCTAGGAAACACAAAATGAATTACCAACTCAAAAGATTGCTCTAAATCTCTCCAAAATATGGACATATTGAACAATTTCTATTAGCATTTTTACACTCAGCCAATCCATATATTTATATAATATTTATTAGTAGAGACAAGAATTGTATGCAATTGCATGTTTTAAATATTCCATCAAAAGACTTGCAAAAACAGTAATAAATCCTGTTTAGGTCACCCTGATTCCAAATATACGCATTTTATTGACATGCATTTTGCATATTTTGGCATTTTTAGGGTGATTCTGCATGTTTTAAGGTTTTTCTGCATATTTTGCATATTTTGGCATTATTACCACCAAAAACCATAAAAATCAACTTTTATGAAACACAGTTTAAGGGCGGCCATACTTTTTTTCCCGCCAACGGTTGGTTTGGAGCGGTTTTAGAGGGAAATACGAAATATAAACTGCCATATTTGGCAAACGGTTATGAATATCAAAAAATCAAAATGTAGATAAAGGTTCAATACATGTCACCTAAGTCTTGCTTTTTCGATATTCATACCCGTTTGCCAAATATGGCAATTTATATTTCATATTTCTCTCTAAAACCGCTCCAAACCGACCGTTGCCGGGAAAAAATGTATGACCGCCCTTATTTTATACGTTTTTGCATATTTGCATGTTTTGGCATTTTATTTTGCATATTCCTGGGTTTTATATTGCATATAATTCTTGTCCCTATTTATTAGGGTTCCCTGAAGAACCATTAGACGGTGTCGCAGTCATTTCGCATAAGTTGCCGTAGTCTGTGATCTAGTAATGAACACATGCAATATTTGAATAGAATACTATTATTAAAGAAATCGTATGAGGTAAATCTTCTATTAAATTGTATTGTTTCCCATTAATGCTAAATACTTAGGCAGTAAATACTAATTGTTCAGAAAACAATTCAAGTTCAACTTGCATTCGAGCACCTTGCAAGATAACCATAACCTCAAAATGAAATTGAGACCCTTGGTCTCTCTTCACAAAAATAATTATTTTCGAAGTAGGTAGGTATTCTTTAGAATAGAGACTGCCTCAATAGAGTAAAATAGTTTCATTCATCTAAGAAATGCCATATATTAATTGATGGCAAATAATTACTTGGGTAGATAATGACCATCATGGCCAGAGGATTTGACAGAACCAAAGTCACTTACATCTGCAGACTGCAGAGCAGATTGAAGACGTTCCATTGCCTCTGGGATATCAATATCGAAGAGGTCAGTCATCTCCGGTGGTACAGAGATTGTGGGTTGAGGAAGTTCCAGCACAGGATCCGCAAGTAAACCCGGTGGAAAATCGACAACGTATTTTGATATCTCACTCTCAGGAAGTTCCTCCGCAATCTTTCCTCGTTTCAAGAACTTAAAGCCATTCATCGCATATGCAGCACTGGCAGCTAAACATAAACCAAATAGAGAATCACTCAATTGAAGAAAATGATTCATTGATTATAGCAGCATGACTTGAGAAAGTTCATACCAGCTTCACTTGGTTAAGTGGGAAGGATGCAATTTGAACGGGACAAACGGTTGATAATGCACTGTTAACAATAATGATTAATTCCGCTAATTCATTTGTTTGTTTGGTCAAAAAAAAATATAATCCAAACTACATGTTGGTTCAATGGAATAGTCGCTATGAATGGCCAATGTGAGCAACTTGGTCCATAATAGAATCCAAATTGACACATCTTTTGCAAGAATCTAGATACCACATAACCAAAGTAACGTACCAAGAATGTTGGTGAGAGTTTCTCCTTCGAGAGATAATGTACCATTTCCATTAACAAAGAGGATGAGATCACGAAGAGGCCCCTCACCCACTTTGTGTTCACCAGTACGGCTGATGCCCAGACGATCATAGCTGAAACAACAAAATAGGTTAACATTTCACTTGTCAGGAACTATGGAAACTTAAACACTGTGCAAGGAGAAATGACTGGATGCATGTCATAATTTCTAAATTATATGGTATTATTGCACATAATATGCTATGTATTTAGATTTTATTCTAATACACCAATCAATTTCAAAATACCTAAATTTTAATGTGTGGGTTAATAATGGGCTTAACAAATTTTTACAATGATAGGGGTCAATGGGGATGGGCTTAAACTAATGTAAATGCATGGAAAGAGGAAATGAGTGTATAAGAAGCCAAATTCCATGAGTCATGACTGTACACATCCCATGGTACATTCCCATAAAACACTCAATTTCAATGCACAATGTGGGAATTGAACAGGTATTTTGCATGCATTTTAAAACAATTTTATCTCTACCAAATAAAGGCAAGATTACCTCCTACCTACACAATTTATATTACAATGAACAAATACGCGACTCCTAATGGGCAACATCGAAGTTTCCGCTGATAACCCTTACCCAGCTGTTGAGTGCCCCCAATTCATACTACCTAATCCAAGTTTAAAGAAGTTAAAAATACGGCTTGGCTGAAGCCAAGACATTGTGTGATCAGTCTTGAACCATTTTACAAATGATCAGCTCCTTAACCGATGTAGTCTTGGGCAAGGTCCAAAAATAATGAAGTATCAAACATTCCCCTGTCAATAATTTATTTTACAATATGGATGGATAACGATCTGCCCAAGTTACAAAATTCTTGTGGGAAAGATGCAAGATGACCCTTGTTGTCATCAAAGGTTAACACAACTCAAAAGAAATCTCAAATCTGTGCTATAGTAAATGTAAAATTAGTTATAGTAATGAATGCCCCTAGAGCAAACCAGCACTCAACGTCATTTGTTTATCGATTGAATATAAAAGTGATGACGGCCAAAAGGTCTATGAACAGAGCTGTCATGCTGGGCCAAGTTTCAGCATTAACTTGGTTGGCAGGACAAGGATGCTGGTCAATTGCCTCCATGGATGAATGATGCAATTGAATGAAATCAGGTTGTTGGAGGAAGTGGAAATATCATTAGGTATATTCCCAATAGACATTCCTACATTTCAAAGTGATAATTTATCATGTACTTCTCATTGGTAATTACGAATTTCTAAAAATTGTGTCACACTCAGAATCAGAATACATTTTACTAGTCTGGTATATTCATCTGGTATACAACTTCTGAATGTGACCATACCTCATTTCAACTGGATACATTTTGCTCCAAGAGTATATTATATCAGAGAATAAAGAGTAGGGTATTCAAACAGGAGCCTGACCACGCCGTTGCTGCCCTAACGCTACTGTTAAAATGCTCGTCTGGCGGGCGGAATCATTGTGTCCCCTCCCCTCCACCCTTGCTACTCGTCGTAGTTACAATTCATCTCGCTTGCACTCGAGTTCTTTCTCTTACTCACTAGGAGAACTTGATCACAATTGAGGTGATATCCCGTGGTGGTGAAACGTACTACGCTACATGCTACGTACTTATAATCGTACTAAGAAGTCTAGATCGTTGCGAGCGCCGCCTGATATGGAGTGCAAACCTCTGAAAATTTTAACACCCAGAATCTTCGAAAACCAAGAAAAAAACTGCCACTTGGATACATATGTGTGCTTGTTCAATTGACGGCTTCTATGGCTCAGTCGGTAAAACAGCAACAATTCTCGCTGAGCATTTATTACTAGAATCAAAAAACACTAACCTATAACATGTTTTGTTGGCATTTGAAGGGATTGACACTTTTTGTATGTAATTATTTCGTAATTAATTCCAAAAACTGACGTGCACAATTTTAATCCGAGCAGTACTGTATGTTATTGTAAATAAATGAGGAATAGAATGATAAAATTATAATGAATCTCATATAAATTAGCAGCTTACCTTTGGTGCACTGAAAATGGATCTCTACACTTTCCTATTAGGTAACTTAATCACACTTTGGTCTAAAACACCTTCGGGGCATTTTAAATATTGATATTCATTTATTATATTTATAATTATATTTATATTATTGTAATTAAATAAAGTTTAATTAACCATCCATTCCAACCATCAGAATTACAGAATGTTTACCTCAATTGTTTGAATTGCGGCCTTCTAAATCGAAAATAATGCCGTTCTTGATTTCCACATCTATTAACAGCTTAACCCAGAGATTATGGCCAGTTTGCACTCCTTACCAGGCGCCGCGCGCAACAACCATCTAGACTTCTTACTCGTACTTATAAACTTCTCAACCCACCTCGACCAAGCCATGTCAAATTTTTCAACACGCTCAATGAGCATCTTCCCTACTACCTAATCTTTGATTATTCCTAATATACAATATGGCCCAAATGCCTCTCATTGGCATACAACAGTTGGTCTACATTCCTCCCTCTAACTTCATATGACAAGATAAAACGCAGTCCATCATGTGAAAAAACTTGTTGAAGCAAAGTGGACACCTCAATATAAATTTATGGAATGAACCTTCTACCAATGCAATAGAGGAGATACAATTTAAAAAGAAGATGGTCAGTGGAAAACAACAGGCCCGACTTATACTAAAAAATTCTACAATCATGACAACAGGAACACAAATTTAATTTGTGTTGAATTTTTCAATAATCATGCCAGATTATTGATACCTAACAAAACATTGACTTCTGCATCAAAAGTAGGTAATGAACAGGAAATACCTGACCTACTGGGTGTACAAGTATTTATTGGGGCATGCAAAATGGACACTTCTATGTATTAGTAGGTACCTATATATGTAGGTATGTAGTACTATATAGTAGTGCACTTATAGTATAAGAGCCCCCAAATATATAGTATCTACCTACCTACCTACCCAGATACCCTTGAATATTAAATTACTAATAAGTAAAATAATTACTAGCAGAAATCAAATTTTAAACCATCAATTCTTACTCAAGAAATGAAATCCATTACATAACTGATAATGGTAGGCTAAGGATATATAGATCAACCAGTAGGTAACGGGTTAGTTAGTAATGTATGTAGTAGGTAGTTGCCACAATTACGTAGTCAATTTAATTTTAACACTAATTGTTAGGTATAAAATGCCCCTTTTTTGTATTAGTACCTACTTTTCAAATTATAGTGAACATAAGTTCATCATAACCTAGGTAAATCGGTTCAAATTGAATCACGAAATAAAACAACATTTTACTAACCTGAAAATAATACTTAGGTAATACCAGGTTGAGGTACAAGATATCAAACAATGTGTAATTAATTGAACATAAATTGTGTAATTCTAATTTAATTCTATAACCGACTTTGGCCTGTTAACATCATTTTACCCAGATGAAGAATTCAAAATTCCAGTAGGGGACTTCATACATCATCTGTAGCAGCAGTTTTAGGGTTTTCCCCGATTCTTTTCACCACTCATGTCTCTATCTTTTTGTTCCCAATCACAAGTTGTTTACAATAATTATCATCATTTCAAATTTAATAGTATACAAGAATAGGAAGCAATTTTAGAATCATTTTTACTTGCAATAACACAAAGAGGTAAACATTTACATTTTATTTATCCTAAGACTATTTAAAGAATTTGTTTTTTAAATGTAAGGTAGGTTCATAAGGTACTTAAATATTGTACTTTTAAGAACACATTCCAATTTTGTTATGGCTTTTAGTCTCTCCCGGAAATGTTTTTGTCCTAAAATTTGAGTCTGTCTGGTTCGAGGTTAAACTGTGTGTTATCGTAATATGAAAAACTTGACTTCAATTGGGTGGTCTTGTGGCAAATGGGTCAAGCAATTATACTAGGAATTATACTTATTCCTACCTTTCAAATTAATACTACCTATTTCTTCTCGATCACCAAAATCACCACAAAATGTGAATCAGTTGTTACATAAAATATCAAAATAACAAACAAAATACTTCACTTGAAAATGAAATTTCAAACCAAATAAAATAAAATTAAATAAAACCAAACAACATACGCATAACAACATCCCTGTTCAACATATGCTGGAAATAGGCCACAATTGCAGAAATATGAGAGATTCAAGGTCATCACATCAGAAATATTGTTAATGAGCTAAAACGCGAGTTCATACGTATGTTACACAGCCCGTACTATAGAAAATGCATTAAGTTTCATTTCTGATGTAGTAGTAGGTACAGTAGGTAACTAGTTGGTCCAAGTTGGAACCATAGGTACTCTGTGGCATTTATTCAGGTTGTAGGTACTCAACATACCTTATGAGCAAAGGTGCATAAACAAACAATTCAATACTTAACATTAATGCACACATAATCTTGTAAGACTTTTCTCTAACCCCTCCCCCCCCCTTCTAGCAATTATACTAGGAATAACATGTACATAGCAAGAAAAGAAACTGTAATTGCAGTTTGTAAGATAATAATGCAACCTATCTTACATGTTTGTCGAGTTGAGTGCCTCGGGTCCTACCAGCAGAATGTTGTTTGAGCTGACAGTAATCGTTAACACCCTCGACGAGTCTGGCTCGTTTGGAGCAGGAGCCGGACTCGCCATAACAGCACTGCTAGTCCACCCTCAACCTGCAACCAACCACAACAAAACAATAGGTACATATCAAAACACACATTAAATATGAGATGAGCAGCAAGGAATTACTCATTTGGATAATGCACTGCACTCATCTACTTAAAAAGTAAGTAAATACTAGCTTAATAGCTACCTATTACCTAGGTATTATACATAGCTTGACAAGATGTTTAGATACCTACTAGCCACACTAAATAGCCATTCTAGTTACGCCTCCAAAGCAGTGAATGTCTTCCAAAAATGTATATTAATACTTTGGATCAAACAAAACTCTATCATTATATAGAAAAATGATTTCAGAACACGATTTTTAGTACTTACAACAGCTAAAAACTTAATTGGCGCCAAAAAGAACATACAACGCGTTACTAGTTTCTGGGAGAACAATTTTAAGCGTTGTGATCCGCCATGTTGGGATCATGAAAATATGGCGCAAACTTGTTCAGAAATGCTGACAATCTTCACCAAGAGATATAATATAAAATAAACACCTATTTACCTCAAGTTTATGTATCAGAAGCAGCCTCAACAATTACTTGTTCAAAACATGCCATTATATGGGTGAAAATATGCCGATTTATAACAAATCAACGACTTTAAAAGATGTTTCAGCCTTACTCCATGTGTAGAAAAAAACACTACGATCGCGGTGGTCGAGAGTTTGTAAACTCGCTTCACAGCATTACCAACCGATTAAAATATTGTTCCTGGAAGGCAGTGATTTTGTACTTCCGGTACTGCATTACCGACCCCGGTAAATTTGAAGACTTGAACAATGTGAAAATGTACAGCATAATTATTTAGGAGGGAGAAATGTATACTACAATTCGAAACTTAGTAAATACACATGTATAAATTTTGTTTAAAGCACACATCCTTTAATGATCAGTGAAAATCCAATTAAACAAATTATCAATTGACTTTTTAATGCATTAATTAATAAATTACAAGTGCAAAGAATGGGAAATACATAGGTACCTACCTAATTACTAAATTTTCAATAATTTTCAAAGAGCATTATGACCAAAAGGGATTCCATTGTACCCATTCTCTTCTGTAGTTAAATGGTTTGCGAGGGTTATACAGTGTCAGGTCAATGGAGCCGTCTCCAAAAATTGATTTTTTTTCGTCAAACTGAATAGCTCTGTTCTACTTCTCAGGTTACATTTCAGTAGTAGATAGTGTTTGTGCTTTTGTCCCAATGATGGAAAATTCAGAGAGTGAAAGTAATGCAAATTCTTTCTTCCAAGGGACAATTCTAAAATTCCACAAAAACAATTTGAACGCAATTGAAAATACAGCTAGTGCATAGTAAGTATAAAAATGTTCAATGTCTAGAGAATGTAGAGCTCAACTTATAAGAACAAAATAAATAACAGTATGGTATTCCTTTCAGCGCAGGCATTTGTAGAAACCGATATGAAACATGTCGCACAACTTATTGTAAAACACTAAATAGAGAGTTGAAAACAATAGAAAATTACCAGTCAACAGCTCTTCGGGCCGTACGAGTGCAGCGAATTTTCAACGAAGTCACAAATATTTGACAGGCAGCCAAGAAATATTTTCAGGACATGGTGAAGGTTAACAGGATAAACATGTATTTTATAGCTTTTTTTTAATTTAGGAAGTGTGAACAGTATTTTTATAATATAGAATGACATTACACACGAATATTAATTTTGTAAAAACTACAGAAAATAACTTAATATGTATCTACTTACATCGTACATTTCATAAATCCTTGATCAACAGGTAAATCATACTACCTACTGCATTGGTACTGAAATGTTAATAATACATGCTATTATAGAATCCAGTGCAAACAATTTATAATGAAACAGTTTGTAAGCTCATAAATAACTTATCCATGTGAGCTTTTTTAACATTATTATAATATCGTACCATGACACTACATAATATAACACCTTGCACAAATCAAAGCACCCCCACAGACCTCATAAGCAGAGAAACGAGAAAGTAGTAAGGGAGAACAGAACTATAGACCAAGTTCTATAGTGAAGTTGTTGCTTGTTTGACACAAAATAATACAAGTTTTATAGCTTTGGAATATATCTGAAATATTTTAAATGCTCCATTTCATTATTCATGCACAATGACACTCGGCAAAACAAAAATGATTGCTCAATAAATCTGACCGACTGAAAACTTTTAGATCACATAATCAGTAGTTAGTCCAAACGATCTCTTCATCTCGCTCTAGTTGGCGACCACTCATTTCAATGATAATAACAAGCATTGATTGTTCAGGAACCTAAAACTGACCACTGACCAGCAGTCATGCAAATTTCATTTTTTTTTGCCAAGTGTATTTGTTATTTTTGACAAGAAAAATGGCAAATTGAAAATAGCACTGGTGCCCTTGCTCCTCAGTACTGAATTTCCAAAATGAGGGATTAGTCGCCAAAAGACGTTTGAATGGATCAGTCCAAGCATTAATCAAGGATCTATAAATTTACATGAATCTCATGAACATTGCACACTTACAACAAAAATACGATAATTTACATCTACTTTCATTTGCTTGAAAATATACATTCACAAGATAAGCATCATTGCATGCATCAAGTTCCGTGCCTTTTCTTTCGATTCTCAAGTTATTTTAAGCCGTTACCTAATATATAGCATTTTCTTAAAAGGTGCTAACAAAAGAAACAGGTGATAAATTTAAAGCACAATGACTGCCCTCGGTCACAAGCAGAACCACTCCGGGTCATAATAGTTCCGCTCACCCCCAAACCCTATAGTACACGAAAGTTAGATTACACAAGATCTGTGTAATTCTGTCATTCATTTGCATATATTGATTGACAACTATTGAAAACACAGGGAATCAGTTTGTTGGCAATGATTATACTGTTCAGAAATGAGGTATAAGAATAAGATGTTCTTACAATTATTCATAATAGAATCATACTTTAAGCAGAATTATAAAATAACAGCTACACTAGCTACGTAGCACAATTTCATTAATAATATTATATACTTTAATTGACAACCATCTCTAAACCTTCTCCAATCAGTAGATCTATCTTTATCCCATCTCATGTGATGAATGTAGGTACATTAATTTAATAATCTTCACACATTTACCAGTAGATGGTTCATTCAATTTAAAAGGCTGATTGATATTTTATTTTTCAAAAATATAACAGTTGCCAGTGAAAAATAACCGTTAACGTAATTCCTGGAGGTTACACAATCAACATAAACAAACTTAGTTTATAAAATTCTCAATACATAACTTGAAATGGCATCCCTGATCACTGATCACTCAGTGATCATGCTACAGCATTCAGTGGCTACAGCAACACATACTAGAAAACTTTCAGTGAAGTATTTTAAGATGATCTTTTATAGCAATATATAAATGGAAAGAAAACGAATAAAAAAAAATCAGTATAAATGTTATGAATGATTAATAAATTGACAACTGCTTTGTATGAACAGTTAAGAAACAGTAAAACGAAAGAGTTTGGGATTTAAATTACCACAATAGTATTAATATTAATATTATATAATAAAATAATGTGTTATTTTGTGTGAAGATTTAGTATGCCCCAGTAAAACTTCACCCAATCTGAAAAATATGTAAATAAGCTTACAAAAACATAGGTACATAGTGAAATTTGCCAGATCAATACAAAATTATATCCCTCCAAAAATTATGCAGTAGTTAATATTTAACTGTATCATTTAACTCTTGCAAGAAACTGCTAAAACTATAGAGAAAGGCCAAATGGATGGAGTCAGCAGTCACATAGATATACTTCTCCTTGTGCAAAGGTGTGGTTTATGAGATGGGCCGATCCTCGGGTATGGTCGGAGTGGACGCCGGCGTTCCGGAACCATTGGCTCTTCGTTGAGCATCTGCTTCGCGCAACGCATCATCAAACGATTGTGTAGAGTTAGAACGAGAAGTAACCACTTTTGTCTGAAACAATATTAATCACAGAACTCTGAGGACATAATCAATATTGCCAATACTTGCGATGCAACTCTTCCAAGATTAAGGCCTTCAGAATTTGGAGACCTTATGCACCTCAGAGTCTGAAGTACAGATTAAGGTATTAATGAATTTTCATAATCAACATCATTCTAAACGGAGCAAGAATGACATATTTTCCAGTCCCAGGCGAGATACATGTGATGTTTAGCCGAATAACTTGGCTTTTGCTGTTTCTGGGCTACCTTAACTAAACAAGATTAATCTACCAGTCTTAATGATACGGGGCCAACTTGTCAAGTCGATTATGTTCAGCTAGTTCTTCTATTACCTTGAGATTTGAAAACTATTTACTCAAAAAATTAATACAAGTTTATATATTTTATATCACAATCATAAATGACTCATGAATATTTATAGCTTGTACATACAAGTTTGAGAACATGGATGGGGTAATCTATTAGACTGTAATAGACTGTAATAGTAATCTTTCAGACTAATGAAAATAAAATACACAAAAAGACATAACTATACATAACTAATGTCTTCTATCTAATATCATTAATGAATCATAATTGATGCTACCTAACTATTTGTCACTACATTTCATAAAATTAAATTGTCAATGTCATTCACAGGTAAAGTTTAGTTTACTCCTATGTGTTTCCCATAATCAAAACAACATTTAACACCTTTACAGTTACATTCTATTCATTACCTTGACATTCTCATATGCAGAGCCAACCTTCTCTTCCAAGGAACGGAAAGATTCAGAGTTCTTCAATTGGCCAAGCTTCATTGTTACACTTGAACCGAGACCGCCAAAGAGCGAAGTTGTCTTTTCAGCGGTGGTCTTGATCACGGACTCAGTCTTTTGATAGCTACAACCGTGATAAAGATTTTGTTAATTAAATGAAATTACAATTTATTCATAAACTCATGACTTAATTATGAAAAATCTCGTTATCAAGCGATGACATGACATCAACACAAAGGTGACTGACGGCACATTGTTTATGGGAACCAAATTACTTTTACTCACATTGGCGCATCAGCGACAGCTTTCCCAATTTGCTCTAACTTGCCCTCAACATTCTGATAACTGGTTCCGCCAAATATTCACCAATACAAAGCCAACCATAGAACGAAAAAATCAACAAAGAATCAAGCGTTTGCATAAACAAAAAGTGCAGTGTGATGGTATACACATGAATATGATCAAACACAACAATAAGCAATCATAAAATCATATTGAAGGTGACAAAACATACACTGATATGAACAAAACACTCCACTGTGATGAAAAAGCTTGCAGAGAGAAAACAAAATTTAAGATGTCTGCCGATAAAAACCTAAAAAAAATTGCAATACAATAAAAATTACAACTTACACATTGGATTCTTTGACATTACGGAAACCTTGAGAAATGTCATCTTGAACCTCCCTCCACACGCTGATTCCAAGTTTCCGCTTCAGCTCTTGAGATTGTTTCATTTTGCTCCCCAAAACATGACGGAGTGTCTGAATTTCGTCCTCCAACTGGAAGTGAATACAATTAATTCAACTGTGAATGCAATGTTGCTGTTTCTCCTGAACTAACAGCATTAACAATGTGTAGCATATTTTTTACAGATAGGTTAACAGTAACCAATATTTTTTTTCTCCTGAACTAACAGCATTAACAGTGTGTAGCATATTTGTTACAGAAGAGTGTACGAACATACAATTACATTTTTCAACATGGCTGCATAGCTCTGTGCCTGACATATGTATGTGAGTGTGGAGAGTGAGAAATTTTGAAGTAATATTTGGCCCATTAGCAAATTAAGTTCCTTAAACAATGCATTTGCTTTCATATTATATGTAAACCTATCTAGTAGGTAGTATTAGCAGGAATACATCTCAACAATGAAATCAATCGCAATATGGACATGACTAGTAAGGAATCTGTAAGAATGAACGATCATAACAATAGTTCTTGGGATTGGTAAACAAGTTAGGAGCTGTCTGTTATCATTTCAACTCTCTGCAACCTCCCAGTGGTGTAGTCCTAAAAATCAGTGTTGCCAACTCAATAAACTTTAAGTCGCTAGAAGTACCATGAAATTCCGCCAGATTCGACCTCTCGGCCGCTAAAACCAACGACCTATTAATACTTTCAGTAGACAGCGCAATGTAATACCAGTGCACGGGAGGGAGTGAAGTCGGCCGGCCGGCGTGTGAGTGAGACAGATGCCGTGAGTCAGACAGAGACAGAGATATGCGCTGTACCACGTGATGGTTGGCCAACAGAAGACGCGCGCTTTGTAATATATAGCTTGGCAATTCAGTTTGACACCTTTATTTTGCTCCAATAAACTTGAAAAAAATATGTAAAACATCCTGGTACTGTATTCTTGATAGTAAGTGAATAAAAATTGGGGGTTGTCGCTTTAAAATTTTCGGAAGAGGCTCCGAAACCTTTTTGGACTATTCTGTTAATTTTTTACTTTATATGACTACAAAATTTAAATAGAAAAGTTTTGAGACTTCACTTTTGTATATACCTTATTATTCATCTACTGCCTTTAACCTGTATTTATTTTATAATTTTATGATGCGTACTTTCAGAGTAAATCAATTATATATCGTAAAGTTTATTGTTTTGATAAATTGTCATTCTTTTTATTTTTTTTACCAACTTCCGGAAAAAGTTTCTTGTTGAAAAAACTTTGGTGTAGTGGTAACATGGTTTAGAATAAGTGTGTAAATTTTCAGCTAATTATAAGACCGATGTAATAAATGCCGATTTTAATTCTGTTTTTGCTGGGCTATTCGCTGTGCAGTAGTCCAGCCATCACGTGACTTACGCAAGGCTTCACTTCTCGCGCAACTGAATTTGTCTATTGTATAATAGGTCATTGGCTAAAACCCTGATTCACAGATTCATTCTGTGAAAATTTGGTGAAAAATTAGTCGATAATGTACAAAATTACAGTTTGCAAGATGAATTATTTGGCCGCCAGATTCGCCGCTAGCCGCAATTTCAAATTTTCGTCGCTTTTCCACAACTGAAAACCCCAGATCTAGCGGCGAAACCGCTAAATTGGCAACACTGCTTTAAATATGTATGGGTATGCTAAAAAAATGAACGCGAAGAAAAATAGGGGGGGGGGGGGGTTCTCAAGGTCATTCGTTTTGATGCATTTAAACTATTACTTGAAGCACTTTTTTCTGTAATAAAAGGCTTGAGATTTCTCAATTTCTTTACTTTTCCAGAAATTTCTTGCGATTTTCTTCAATATTAGTCATTTCATGCTTTAAATACAATTAAATTTTACAAAATTTAAAGTTTTCTTTAGAAAATCAATGGAATTGGTTTTCTGTATCAAATAACATCTTTATGATACATTCCTACCTGGATTTTTTTAACAGGCATGATTATTTACAAAAAAATGGTGTACTACGCCCTACACCACAGCATATACCCAACAATTTTTAGTTTTTGTGAGCGTATACCCTCGACTACACCACTGTACTCTGCCCTTTGTATCATTTCTGATGGATTCACCAGCCCAATGGACCAAGAAAAAGCACTCGTTACGAACCTTTATGAGTTCAGTTTGCCATTCCTGCTTCTGGTGCTCCTGTTCTTCCAGAGAGAGTCCAGCCAATTCATTAATCCCGGAGTCTGGAGATAAGTCCATGGGGGCTTCCTCTGCTGAAACCATAGGTCAAATTACCACTCCACCCTACAGTACATTAATATTATGCGTGAAGGAAGGAAATAGTAAATCTATTATTACTTTAGATAGTAACCAGCCATCAATTTGTTAAGTTGATAGAATATAAACTTCACCACAGACCATTCAACCAGATTAGGATGACTTGAAAGAATGCAATTAGTAATGATTTTGGGGAAATGTGTTTGGTTTTGGGGAACAGCCCATAAAATATTCATGAGCACTATTTCAAATGTTTTCATAAACATTGTAATTTACAGCACTGTTGGGTGGTAAAATCTGCCTGAAGTTTTGTCAAAACCGAGTAAAAATTAACATATATGTTCGTTTTAAACTTTTTATTTTGATACCTACCTAGGTACTTATTTTTTACTAAAAAAGTAACCAAACTGGCCACATTGGAAATTTGGTAAGGGTAGTACAACCTAAAAAATCGATGGGCGCAGAATAACTTCAAATTAGCCCCCATCTCAAATAATGGGGTAAATTCTGATATGTAGCTCGATTTTATGGAAAACAACATCTCGTGGTTTAATATAATATAGTTTGTCAAAATATCAGATAATTAATGAGATTAACTCATTACATATTGACATGGCTTGGAGGTAGAGGACTTTATTCCTGCCCCCTCCCCCCCTCCCCCCTCCCCGCTTCCTGTGAGAACTCACATAATTGCTTCAAGGGGGTGCGAGAAAATTTTTAAAAATCGCTTTTATTGTACTATTGCATTTTTTTTTGAGATGCCAGGCAAAATGGGACGAACTTCACGGAAAGAAATAGAAAAGACTCAATTAAAATAGTGGAAGTAGTGCAAAGAGGTGCAGTGCAGACAAATAATAAAGATAAACTCTAATTAGATAGGTCTGTAGGTACCATTGACAAGTTCCAAGAATCTTCGATAGTTTCTTGGGTCACTCATTTTCGCTAAATATGGTTTGGATAAATCTTGAAACATAACTCTGACACCCTTTCCGTTAGTCTTTTTATTTCCCGATTTCGCATAGAATTCCGTTTCGACACTACAATTATCATGGTCAGCATCCCCCTCATGCGTATCATAGTCCTCCGCACCCAGAGCATCCTTGAATTCTGACTCACTGCCTTCTTCATCGTCGCCCAGTGCAAAGTTCTCGTCATCCGGATAGCAGTGATCGAAACTTGGTGTGCCATTTGCAGCTAAATACGAATAATAACAATCTTCCTCGTATTCCAACGACTGATGGTCATCTTCCTCTATTTCACATTCATTCACATCAGGGATAAAAGTCTGCTGTTTTACCAATGGTTTTACATCACTCGGTTTCTTCACTATTGTGTTATTATCAATATCACGACGTGCACCTTTTGATTTTTTTCTACCAGATTCAGCCATTTAACAAAACTTCACACGTAATTTGTCCCCACTGCCCTATTAAAAAACGACGAAAACAAAAAAAAACAATCGCGCCAATGAGGCAAACAACGCTGAACTAATACCTACGTCAGTTGTAACTTAATTAGTATTTTCTTACTAATTGGATGCAGTTAAAACGTAAAGGTGAATACAAACTAGAATTGCCACGTCCTAGAGTTGACTAAACAAGCCTACTTGATGGAAGTCTAAAGTAGAACTACCATCACTTCTTGCGGAGTGAGCAAATCCATTGCAATATAACAATCCACTATCTCTAATTCTACAGTCAATCCTGATCTTCTGGAACCGTAGCTCCACCCACCAGCAAAGAATACAGTTATCTTATAATGAAGCTGCTGGTTCATGGCTTACGTTATAAATTCAAGTGTCACACAAAATCTTAACTGGGTCACAAACAAAACAATAGCACAGAAAATCAATCTTGCGTTCGGTTCGGTACATATACCAAACGTTGGCTGCATTGCTACATCAAGTACTACTCATAATTTCATAAAAGATTAAATATGTGTATGCATTTCAAATCAATCTTAATTTCTGTGTCCGGATTCCGAGTGCCATACCTAATTTACAACAAAAACATCTAAAACATCTAATCATTATGCTGCCATCCAAGAGCTCATGGCATATCTTATGCTAGTCGAGCTATACCTTAGGATCTCAACTAGATCCGTTACTTTTCTTTCTCATAAAAAGATACGCATTTCGTTTAACTTTTTGTCGCACACAATATTTTAGTTTTCCCATTTCGATCATTTGAATGAAATCACTTTTGCAGATAATTTCAGAATGACAATGGGAACAGGAAATGTCAATGTTGATAAACTTTTATTCAAATGCTAACGACGACGTCAAAACAAAAATATGTTTTTATTCGTGACAGCATCTAATAGTTATCTTCTGTAGGTAGGTACCCAACCTGTTGATGGGGTGAAGGTCAAGTGTAAGTGTAATCTCAGACAAACTTGGGTCAACTCTGGTTTAGGGTATATTTTTGAAAAAGGAAATATTTTTGATTTCTCATTAGGACCAGTTTTAGGAATTTTGATTGAATGTGTCCCAAGAACTTTTTCAACCAATGAGGGTAAACCCTCATATTGTACTGTACTGTATTGTACTGTGTATTGCATCATATTGTAACCATATTGTGTTGAAGGTATAGTATGCACATAAATGGTAAAATTACTTTATGCTATTTTATTATGTCGTAGTAAAGTAATTGTGTATTTTTTAACGAAAATACATTAATTAGTGAAAATCCGCAGCAATATTTCTATTTGTCAGCATCAGAAGGTTGAATGAATCTGCAAGTTGGGTTGAGTTAGGAGTTTATGAGTTTATAACATAATAACACTGAAGAATCATGTTCTAGGCAGACAACTCCATGGTATGGTCAGACTCGGACCAGACTTATAGACTCATTGGTTAGACTCGGACGATCGGACCAAATAATTAGTTACAAAAACACATGTTGAACCTCCTGAACAAAATTATTTTTGTATTTTCTGCATAGGATATTACAAAAACCATCACTTTTACCAATGTAAATTTTTCATAATAATATGATCCTTGTGTAAACGTAAAGTTTTGTGTACTATTTTGCGAATTGAAATGACAGCAGACGCAAAACAACAGAGAGCAGATCAAGTCCGTGAACCTGCTACCTAACTAGCCATGGTTCATGGCCAAGAAATAAGATCATTTTCGATAGAGAAAAGAGGGAAATGGTTAGCGCAGCTAAGATTCTGACTAAGTTATTTTAATTGTGTAACAATTGCGATTGCTATGTTAACACTACTCGTGAGTAATACTCGATAAAAGAGCTATAATATGGGATTTATAGTACGCCCACCTATACTAAGAAGACCACGAAGTATGATCCAAATTTGCCATGTAGACAATTATTACAGTCACATCAAATTATGTTTCAAGACAATAGCTTACCAGAATTAACGTTGCTCATCTTGATGGTTATTCTTGTAACAAATATTCAAAATCACTTGTTCAACTCGCTTTAAAGTTAAATAGAAAATTACATGAATTGACGTATGAAATGCCGAAAACTACTTGCTGTGTCCGTCCTTTCCTTCTTCGAGTTCACTCGTTTCATCGTCGGCCGGTAGATCGACTTGTTGGCTCGACTTTGCGCTACAAGCTGCTCTAGTGGTGATATTCTGAACTGCCAACGAGAAAGAGTAAGAAGGTGGTCGATAAAGTAGTATTTAATATTGGCGGGAAGCCAGTCGACGAGCCTACTTCCGGCAACAAAGTAATTGCGCCAAAATGATTCTGCGCGCGCATCCACCCCCTAGAAAATTGTGACAGGAGAAGAGTTGGTTGGTTGGCTCATGCGGCGCTCACTGCCCACTGATCGATGAGCCAGGTTGAACATGATCGATTCTCATTCAAAATCTAAATTAAAACCCATTATTTATTGGTGATTATAATATTGCTACTGGAATCTTTGTTTCTCCTAGACTTGAGCACGCCATAAATATATATTATATATTTTTTAAAGGTTTTAATTTTTGGAATATTAAGTATATTTTCTTGTTATAGCGGCGTTTACCAATATTTCATTTTTTTGTACATTGAGTTGTGACACAATAATGTTGCAGGCACTCTACTACAAATTATTACAAATTATTTACGCTATGAAAAGATTTAATGCTGTATGTAAAAACACTAGTGTATTGTTTAAATGAAGAATATTATTGCAACCCAGTTATTATTTTGGCTCAACCTAGATTGTATGATTTTTTTAAATTTAATTTTTTTTCAACAAAATTTGAAATTGAGTGCCAAGAGTGCAAATTGGACCGTGTTTAGCAATAAGGAACCAAGCGACATTTTGAGGTTTTCGAGTTAGCTGTATTCAACTACACTAAATACATTCAACTAAATATATTCAACTTGGTTCAGAGAACATAAAACAAGTAAGATCCAAGCGACAGCAGGCCTGTAATGCCCATTAAACGCAATAAATAGAAAATGAAAAAGGAACCAAGCGCCAAAATCAGAAATCTAGATAGGCAATAACGATAAAAGTATAACAAGGATCATTGTAAGTTTTGCAATAAGGATCCAAGCGCCATAGGTAATTAAAGTTAACCTATGTATAATATACTTACATATACTTCTGATATTTTTGCTCCATTTGATTGCTTTTGATGAAATACATTTAAAATATTCCTTGTATACCACACAAAATTCACAAAACACTATAAAAACAACATATTTGTCACTTGGTTCCTTTTTGCAAAAAGGAACCAAGAGCCCTTTTTGTTATGTTTTTCTTTAATATTATTAAAATACGCACTTGAATATGCAATACAGTCCCTGAAAATGTAATATCAATATGTTATCTAATCATAACAAGTCTCACGTCAAGAAAGTATCCCAGATTTTAATATAAGGCTGTACGCAAATGTCCAATTATCTCAGTTCAATGAATTGGCGCTTGGGTCCTTCTTGCTAAACACGGTCCAATTGAGTACATACACAGCCAAGTCGTAAATGCACTGCAGCCTACATCAAACTCTGTACCTCAAGCTAACATTTTCTTCATTATCGTGTGATTTTCGCCTTATTTCTGGGGTATAAATCAAGAGCAATATCAAACAGAAAATTTACATACCAAATTTTATAACCTTCATTAAGCCAATCGGTTATATCAGTAAATTATCATCCTTTCCACAAATTTATTTTTCTTCATGATGATTCCTCCCTCGTCATTTTGATGATGTGACACAATTGATTAATTCAAGACAATAAGCCGGTTATGAAAGGTAAGGATACTCAACTGGCTGAACATTACGAGTATATGAAATATAAAATTTTTGATCGGTGCTCTTGCGTCTTGACTTTTAACAGGTGCTTATAGTCGGGATAAAAAATGTATTCTTTTTTGTTTCTCCTTAAACTTATTTGTATTGTTATTGGTACACAGAAAAAATATTAATCAATATTACATTGTTGCGGTACATATCACGAGCGGTAACATTCACTTACCGAGCTTTCCTATAAGATAATATTTAAATTACAACATAACAATAATTTTGGGATATATGATACACAATATCTGAAAATGGAGGATATATATCGACTATGATAAGTTTGACACAAATAGAATGCATACAAATATAAAACAACTTTGTCAACTGGGGTGACTTGACTTGGAGGGAGAAGGATGACTTGTACAATCAATCGAGTACATGTTCTATTCTAAAATGCAGTCAAGTCATTACATCGCCTCAAATAACCCCAGTTAGCGGTGAACTAAATTACAATTTTTTTTCTAATATTACAGCACATCATAATTGGTCATGTACAATTATCTGGCTATTCCTTCGTTGTACTAATATTAGAGATTATCTAATTTAATTAATGATTGGAAAGCGTTGAATTTTGGCCAGTTCGGTGGTGGCATTTTAATACCCATCTTGCATTTGGATTCTCTTTGTAAACTGCAAGTAGCTTGGAATCCGACTCAATCTGCCGCTGAGCTGGAACAAAACATTTTTGTGAAAGGAACTTC
This sequence comes from Leuctra nigra, assembly GCA_934045905.1. Lineage (NCBI taxonomy): Eukaryota > Metazoa > Arthropoda > Insecta > Plecoptera > Leuctridae > Leuctra > Leuctra nigra. The sequence goes on along the minus strand of OW203763.1, from coordinate 7,450,090 downwards.
TCAATAATCTCATGATTTGTGTGAAATGTCCTTTAGTGAGTACTTCACATTCATCTCAGGCAACGTACTCAAATGTTCTAAAATATTTTATTTTGTGTATGAAGTACAAAGGAAAATATGTACAAACTCAATGGTTACAAAATATAAGATGCATGTATCGTTTCTGTATACGGTTATGAAACAAAGAAAAAGTTTAGAAATAAATTCTCTTGCGTGTTGCCAATTTTCTCAAGTTTGTGAGTGGTGAATGAAACTGACTATTACATGCACATTGATATTGATTGAATTTGAGCACCAGCAGGGAAATACCCCTTTCAGACACTCACTTCACTTTAATAGAGTATGTTGCATGTCCATTTAAATAACGACCCGTGTTAAAAAAGCTGGCATTGTACGAACACACAGTACATTTAAAGTTGGCCTTAAACCTTAAGGTTTAAGTTATTGCAAATAACTACAAATATTTGCAGTTGATCAACTACAAATGATTGTTAGTCTAATTTTAACCCTTTTGGGATTTAAAATCTCAACTTCTACCTCGTCGCTCAATGATCCCTTATAGGGAGCGGGTGAACATGATGCCTGCTAATAGCTGTCTGGAAATCAAGATGATCCACAATCAAGATCGCTATTTAGAAACATATTCTTACCAATATTGCCACCAATTTCGTATAGGAAATGTGTCTGCAGTGTCATTTCCCTGTCACTTGAAGCAAGGAAGCAGTTGAAGCTTCCATTTGGCACCAATTCGATTAGAGCTTGTGACTTAATGTCAAATCTTCGTCGAGAAAGCTTCAAGATAGTCGGAGAGAGATCAGAGTTCTTCGTGGCATCCTCCACAATTCTAAACAAAATTCACACCAGAATAAGATATTGGCGATTCCAGAGAGCCATGTGAGTGGCCCCTCCCTCCCAAGGATCATGAAATCCTCAAATGAATCTGCCCAGTTTGTAACTTGGTCCGATATATACCTGTATTTAAAACAAGTAATGTTGATTTAAATTTCAGAAATTCAACAATTTCTCGGAGCTGTGTGCCCCGACTAATCCATCACCCCAGATGGATGGAAGGCAAGGAAGGAAGGTAGGAAGGAAGGAAGGGACTCCATTCCAAACTTATGGCACGAACCTCAGCTGTTTTTAGTCAAAAAGTCAAATCAAGTCGCCTCAGCAATGCCGACTACCAGAATAAATAGATTCCCATAGAGTAGGGAATTATGGAAATGTATGAACATTTGCGTTACGATTGTGATCATCCAAAGTAAGTAAATCGTTTATTTAGCTAATTTAGCTATTTTCTACAAGCCCTTGAAACAAGGAACTATGTGATATGTTCTCGTCCCATTCGGTTACGTCACTCCATCCGCTCCATCTCAGGTAGCGAACTAAATCCTTACTACAATAAATATTTTTAAATTCGATTTCTAACCAAACTTGCTTCATTAATCATTAATCATTACCATCATTTTTTCGAATAACATTGACCAAAACCAGTAGGTAGCGAAATTTGAAGTTTGAACAGCGTAAACTGAGTAGGATAGAAATATTTCCCTTCACCTTCACTTATCCCAGTATCATATTATACAGAATGGCATTGTCAAGTATCTACCTTAAAACAACGTCCCCAGCCGTTGTAGTCTCCGTCAGCTGCATTGGACTATCCGCCAGTCGAAACTGTGGCGCATTGATTCTTATGACACCGTCTTGGAAATCCACTTCGTTCTCGATCTTCCTCGTGATCGGCTCGCGGAGTCCTGATTTCCGTCCCAGCAGCCTCTTCATCGGCTTACTGTTCTCCTTGTGGCCCTTCCTGTACCTCTCCTCCTCGTTGGAGCGCCTGATCTGGGCGACCAAGTCCTGTGGCACCACCCAGAGCATGTCTCCGCACTCCAACATGGCCTCAGTGAGGTGGCAGCACGTCACTGCCATGTTCACTTGTGCGTCGAGGTCGTTCTTGTCAGGCAAGCGGATGTAGCTGAGAACAGAAGCCCATGATACAACATCTCCTCATTAGTCATTAGATAAGCTAATAGTAGGCGAAGAGAGCAGCGCGACATTTCATATACATTATTTTTTAAATTGTATTAATTATTTTTTATCCTTTCTGTATTTCTGTATTTTGTATTGTAATAATATAACATTTTGTTAAATATAGAAAACAGATGCAAGTTTCATTTTGAAAGATGTCAACTGTCAAGAAAGTTCCTTCTTTGCCTCAAATGAAGAAATGAACTTTTATTTCATCTGTGGCATTCAGGTAACGCAAATGACACGAGCCATGCATTTATGTTTAGTTAAACCAGCGATCATGGTTAAACTGATTAATTTCATATTTATTTTTAGTATTAAAATATTACGTCAACGCGTTGTTTTCAAAGAGTTGACACATATCTCTCTGCTGACGTTTTATACTGTCTAATAATGCGATTACCTACTTTTATCTTCAGCTTAACTAAAATCCAGTTCATAGAAACCAAGCTATTTGGAAATAACTGTCGAACAATTGATTGTAAATGATTTACCATGGGTTGAAGAGTGACGGCGCAATGATCATGGCGACATTAGGCTGCGTCATGCGGTTCACACTCTCGTAGTCCACGATGTGGCGAAGTAATTTGAACAAAGCTCGCAGCAAGTTTCTGTTCTCAACTGGCAGCATCAACACCAACAGATTAAGAGCCTTCTTTTGCATCACCTTATCACGAAGAACTGGAAATAAGAAAAATATGCATTGAGATACTATAGCAGAATATTGTAGCCTGAAATCATGAATTGAAAAAAAACCGCCTATATATTGTGCATCAATTTAAATGTCTTAAATCGTGTTTTTATACCAAACAGATTATTTCGTTTAAATTTTGTGTAGGTATATATTTTAATTAATTTCTCAATCAACGCTTCGAGGAAACTGCTCGCACTGTTTTGTATTTTAAAAATAATTTTGGTAATTTTGTGTGCACTCTGAACGAAACAGACATTGTCTAACTTTCATTCTGAGGATACATGTAGGAAATTTTTTGCTTCCAGCCAATCGCGGAAAAAAGCTGCCTTCGATTGATTTCGTTAGCTTGAAGTGAAAGATGTACGTGTACAGCTTTGGAATAATATCTCGATCATCCCTACGCTTATACCCTCCCGCCATACAACGGAGATCGTACAGTGGTATATACGCTGTTCAATTTACGCTTACAACGCCGCTAGGGTGTAACTAAGCAGCACCATCCAGACCTTCCACCTGCATTCACACTTTGCCAACCTAAACTCTCCAAAGTGAATCCGCTAACTTGAATGTGCCACCTAAGTTCTAGCTGATTTCATTTTGTTGTGTTGGTGCTAGCGTAGTACATTATTTTCGTTGCTATCTTCACCACCATAGTCATTGTAAAGAAGATTTGAACAAACTGTACCAGCGCTCCGTTGTATGGCGGGATGGTATAAGCGTAGGGATGATCGAAACATTTTTCCACGACCCTACATCTCAATACAGAACTGCTGGTATCCCCTTTTCTTCCTAAACGTAGAACTATGAATTGAAAGAAGTAAGTATGAAAATGTCTTGTATGAGTACTGGTCTGCTGCTGTACTTGGACATGTAACTAAACGTGAACTAGACTCACGATGGCTCTGGTAGAACATATCGATGTACTCGATCGTCAACAGAGGCGTCGGTAAATCTCTGACAAGTCGCTTGAAGACATCGACGACGTCGTGGCACGTGACCTGGAGGAGATGTTGTTCGACTTGGTCCGGCCGAGAGTACATCCCAGCTTCCAGAGATCGAATCACGCCCTCTACTTTGTGCTTGGCGCCTGCCACACGCAGGATGCCCTCTTCCTTAGCACCATACCGTTCAAGGTGCGAGAATAACTGAAATAATACTTGAATTGATGAATAGGAACTTTAGTAACCAAACCGAACAGTGCAAACCAAGGAAGTGCAAATTATACAACCAAATGAAATGCGAAGTGTTGTCTCACATTTTGGCAATGAAAAGTATATACCAATGATAATTAGAAATATAATTTCATATCTTGTTTTTTTTAAGGCGAGAGAATATAGGACACTTTAGTGAAAAGAATATTGCCTAAAGAGATAATTGGAGCTGTGTAGGAGCTTGTAGTGATTGCTTAAAAAATGGCAACCACATGATAGGTACCTACTAACGAATTATTATTACTATTTTTGTTTTGTTTTGGGTTATTTTGAGCGGTTTATGGACTAGTGATTGGTTATGAAAAATAACACAAAACGCAAAAACGGTCTATGTAGACGCAGCTTAACACAATGTGGCCAGCTGCCAGTTATACGCACAAAAAATAGCAAACAGGCAAACAGCCAATTAATGCAAGGTACATAATTATAAACAAATTAGATACAGAAAAAAGTATTAGAATTTATTAGGTTGGCTTCCACATGACCTCCAAAGTAACTGATTGATGTTTCACAATTTATTTCGATACATTTTTGGGAATGCAGACAACTCTCACAAAAATTGACATAGAATGAGGTTGATGAATGATAATGAGAGCTGGTACCTTGGCAAAGATGATCGGTATTTGACAGTGGGCTCCAGTGAGCTCTCTATCCTTCTCTAGCAGCGATATCAGCGAGATACCGAATACGTTGCCCTCTGACTTGAGCTTCCGCTTCGGCTGCTTGCGCTTGTGGAAGGGAATGTTGACACTGTCGAGCAGTGCAGTCACTTCCAGGAGCAGGAGGTTCTGTAGCTTCGCGACATCGGCGTCCCCAAGGTACTCGATCCACGTGCGTCCGACCGGGCAGTAGTCGACAACCTGGAGATTAAGAGGGACACACTTAGATCCTGGCAAACAAGAGAGTACCACTTAAATATCCTGGCAAAACAAAGAGGATCACTTAAATATCCTGGCAAAACAAGAGGATCACTTAAATATCCTGGCAAAACAGAGAGGATCACTTGAAGATCCCGGAAAGAGGATCACTTAAATATCCTGGTAAACGATTGGGAAGGACAAGATAAACGAGAGGGAAAGATTTAGATAATAGTAAAATATCTTTCAGTCTTCAAATCAATGTGGGTGACAAATCTGCAAAATAAACGCAAACTCGGACAAGGAATCAAGCCAGATTGGTTAGCGGTCCAGTGCGTCCAATCTGAATATTGGTTAACCACACCTCGTGTGATGCATCAGCATCAGTAACCCCATGAGGATCTGCAGCTGGCAGCTCAAATGTGTACTTTCATTTTGAGCTAGACCTACATCTGTCGCTGATAGCCAATAGAGGAAATGATCTGCCTTACGTATTGCTCTGTTATTGTCTAGAAACGAAGTAGAATCTCCATCAAATCGTGCGTGATTATTGGGAAATGTATCCAGGATAAAAAACACATTGGTGATCTGAAAACACCTTTTCTCACTGTTTATTCGTCTAGTCACATGAATAAGAGTGGTGTCCTGCATTGCGTAACGCCGCAACGCTTTGGTCTTACTCTGACATCGCCGCTGTGTTGAGCCTTGAGCGACTGGATCTTGAGCCGCTCCTCTGTGAAGCTGAGTCTGCTCTGCGAGCCCGACTTCCTGAGCACTGCGCGCGCCGCTGCGCGCTGAGCCATCGCCTCGTCGCCCCCATGTGTGTACAAGTTGCTGTGACTCCGTGTCACGGAGATGTGCTCTTTCCTGGAGCACAAGTCCAAATATACACTCGACTTGACCAAATAAACTGTGATGTGCCAATGTCAGCGAATGATAATAATATTCTTTCCCATAATATTAGAATATTGTGATCTGGAAGTCCATGTAATTCGACAATGTTCGTCCCGCGGAAAGCAAAGATCACGTGTTAGAGGTGCAACTCAGATTTACAGGTGAACGCTCTTCAAAGCAAATTAATTAACAAAATAATGTTTCTTTTATAAATATCATAGAACGTATAATTACTTTTAATTATCACTGAGCTATTTTAAAATCACAATAACACATGTTTTTGCAAACCACCTTTGCAACATATTTACTTTGTAATCACTAATCAGTGAAGAGAGTGCTAATTTGTTTAGAATCAACAGTACTTACGTGGCCTTGCTCAGAGAAGACAGATTGTTCACTGATGACGCGCTGGTCATAAGCTGGGAGCCACCATTGTTGTGCTGATTGTTGTTGTTGGTGATATTGTTGGTGGTGTTGGTTGGGTCGCTGCCACTTCTGAAGCGCTCTTTTGGTCGTGGAAGATGGAGCGTACCAAGCCGTTGGAAACCGAGCATACGAATTCCATCTGAATAGAAGACATTCTTAAAATGTTTGCCCAGTTAAGTTTATTCAATCATGTTTTACTATTTGTGATGTATTTATAAACTTTGTTTCGTGTATTCGGAAATCTCGAATTCTGACTAAAAGAAGTATCAAATTTTACTTTATTTAAATAATTTGAGAAATATAGTTCGACATCATGAACAGAGCTGATGCATCTTTGTTATCTCAATTGAAATAGTTACATTGATTATTTTAATTCGATATTCAAGATTGGGCTAACGTTCTCCTCACCTCCAGAGTCGGAGGCGATGTCCCCCTTGAGGCCCCCCCAGAGTCCCGCCCTAGAGAAGAGCTCATGGTTGCTGGGAGTGGTTGACGGCGCGCTGGGAAGGCGCCGCAACGGCTCCTTATGACTCCTCGCATGACGCTCGATGTGCGGCTGATGGAAGATCTGCAAGAAGCTGGGCGGACTCGGAGTTCCCGGGTCCTCGGTGGGCTGGTCAGAGTCCAGACTGTCAGGCGTGGCACTTCGGGACCGCGTACCAGTACTCGAGTTCTACACAATCACACACAATACACATCATTATACAATATCCAGCGTCGTCGTCGGTTACGATACTGCATTGTTTGGTCGCATACGGGCTTTATTTGACTTTATTTGTACTTTATACTTTACTTTAACTTGATGTGAGATCATAAGAGTATCTACTCGACTATAATTAGACAGTGGGGACTCGATGATTGCTTATCGTGTATTCTTATAACAACAATAACAATCCAATTTTGAAACGAGATGAGAGTACTATACATTGACTCGTAGTTTTCAGTTGAACAGTAATGAAAATTGCTATTTCTTATTTATTCCATTATTGGACGATGGAATATTGGAATCCTCGCCGTCTAAACGGCTCACCTCCACATCTCTGAAGACATCCCTGATGTCCGGCTTCCTCTGCTTGACGTGATGGCGATGCTGACCTCTGCCTCTGACAGTGAGGTTCAGAGTTCGCACACGACGCCGCACCGCCTCGGCTTGATGCTGCGGCAATAGACGCACTGCTGGGTCGAGCTCCGCCTCGGGGATCTCTTGACCCTCCAGATATTTCGCAGAGAGATGAGGTAGGCCGGCGGCGCGCAGCCACTCGGCCTCTTCTTCGCCGTCTGAAGATGAGGAAAGCGGCATTTATGAATCTGACATGTATGGATAATGGGCATTGATGAGTGATGTAAGATGATAGGTTGGATAGGATGGTGGGAATAAGACTTTAGTGGCCAAGTATTTGGGAACCATGCCACCAGTTTTCTTTGCAACATGAAGGCAAGAAATCCACTGTATCAACAACAAAAACCCTCTATGGTGCTCTGGTCTCCACTCATAGCACTGTTCTCACTAAAATGGGTACCTAATGAAATTCAAAAAAAAAATCTGAAAACTTGTATTCTCTGTTATTTTGTGGAATAGAGTGTTGAGCACATCAATAAATAACGCATCAATGTACAAGACTTTGATCTGAAATGAAGAACTTCTCTATTAGGATATCCTGCTGATTGCTAAATGTAACTGCAATATAATTATAATTAGTTTGGCTAGAATGTTCGATTCGGAACTAGTAATAATTTTTCGTTCTTTTTCGTTCTTTTTTCTTAATCTAAATACATTTTGCTTCAAATAGTCGACGCTAAAAGTGAATATCTCTGTATGGAATGGATTTAAAAATTACATACATATTAAAATGTCTATTTGTTTTATTTTTATACGTACACTCGAACAAATAATAAACGGTACCTCGAATAAATGGATTGTCTGATAAAGGTTTGATCGCATCATCCCATGAAGTCAAGTCTGGGCTACTGCTAATGCATGATCTAACTAGCTCTAGTAGGTGAGTTCTGATTTCATTGATAATAACAAGGATAGATTGTCAAGGAACCTGACCAGCAGCCAATCCGTTTTGTGCAAAGTACCGTTTTTAATTGGTTTGAGTGTACATTTCGAAAGAACAAAGAAATTGTAATTACAAATCGGCATTATTTTACATTTAACACACATTTGGATCACATCACTCATCTACTGGCTCTGGATGTCTCTTGAGTGGAATTCGGCTGGTTTCTTCTAAACATGCTTATGGAATCGAGGAAATAAATTAAGTCGTAAATGTACAAGAACCGCCTTACTTCATCAAAATTCAGAATTATTCTATATTGAAGTAGTAGTAGTAGTACCACAATTACAAGTTAATTTGTCCCAGATTGGGTACATTTTTTAATAACACACTTTTTTATCTGTAGAGGAAATCATAAGTGAGGAAATCAATAATAAATCGGTACTAAGTATACGAATTAATTAGAAGCATTCCAACTAAATATGGGTGATTCACAGCCTGGGTGGCACCGGTATGGTATTACTTTATAAATATTAGTTTTCTCTTTTTTACTGAATGATTATCTACGCATGGTTGAATTTTGTGAACGGAAACGGGGCATTACCACATTTTCGGAAATGATAACTTGCCAGTACAAGGAAATCAAGACTCAAGTAATATCTGCCACTAAGTACATTGTAATAAATTGTCTTACTTTCATCTCTCTCTCTCCCTCTCTCTCTCTTCCTCACTTCATATCTGTATGTAGGCCTCTAAGTCCAGCATAAAAGTGAAATTTTAATATGAAAATCATGTCGTCAATCCACCTGTTATGAAAGAATAACACGACTCAACATCTATGAAGTTACGGTCAATTATGCTAGATGGTTGGCCGGGTGTGAATGAGGCAATAGAAAAATCCTTTCCATCAAATTGGTGGAGTAAGGTGTATAATGGCATGGGAAGCCATCTCCGTTGATCCATGACAATTGCAAGCTGTTCATAACCCACTCGGTATCCACTACTTGGGCTGTGTAACCAAATGTATTGTATGAACTACGCATTAGAATGATTCGGATATAGACTGGTCATCATGCGACGGATTTTGAATATGAAGGCGTATGAAGGTGGAGTACAGGCTGTATTAATGAATTCAATGTAAACCCTGTTATATTATAAATGAAAAATGTAATATGCCTATTTATCGCTTTTTAACTCCAGGATGACGGAACAGGTTGGGTGAGTGGTTAACGCTCTCAGCTTGTATTCCGGAGGCCCGGGTTCGATTCCCGCGGCCGTCCTTCCTGACTGGGGTTTTTTCGTGGTTTTCCCGCAGTCTTCAGGCAAATGCTGGGAAGGTACCCTACTAATAGGCCACGACCGCCTCCTTCCCACCTTCCATCCTACCTACTCTTCACCATCATCTCCCAATCATCATCATAATCATCCATCCGTCGCCATTAGCCTCGCTGCAGAACAGTGCGACATTAAGCCCCAGACAAAAAAAAAAAAAAAACTCCAGGATGGACACATTTGTATATATTTGTTATTGTATTTATTTATTATTTAAATTAGGTAATAAGACGTCTTGGAAATAATTTCAACTATGGCTTATGCATAACTTCTTACATGAAGCATCCTTCCTGACTGAGTTTTTTTCCTGGTTTCCCTCAGTCGAGAGGCAAATGTTGTGAAGGTTCCCTACTAACAGGCCAACGATGCAACCGTCCCACCTTATATCCTTACCAATCTGTATCATCATTACCCTATCATAAATGATTCATCCGCTGCCATGAGCCTAGTTTCAGAACAGTGCGACGTTAAACACCACTGAAATAAAACAAATGTTTACGTTGAATTGCATCCAATGTGTTGCATTCACTATACAGTGGTTATACGGAGGTGGTACTTTCTCGTGGGATACGAACCCACGGTCTTCAGCGCCTGACTCTGACTCGGACTCACAGCCACCGCACCATGTGTACCACCTAGATACCACTCACATGAAACGGATTATTTAGAATCAATCTCAGCATTTTGCAGTTAAATAACGGCGGAAAATGAAGCCTAATTCAGATAGGATTTCTTCGTTTTTCGAATGCCAGGCACGATCGATTGCGGTACCAGCTTTGGTACCAGTTTATTGGAGTGAAGCGACCACCGTCTTAAAGCTGTGAGACGTTCGGTCGGCAAGTTTAAACAGTTCTAAATAACCAGTAGATACGTGATGCAATTGCGTAACATATAGGTGGACACAGAGAAATGTTAAGGTGAATAGGTTTTTTTTCTTGATGTTGTGTTTAATATGTTTCAAATATCGTGGCCCAGAATGTTTACACGTGATTTCGTCGATGTGTGTTAGAGGAGTTCTAATTTGTTGGCACATAAGGATGTATCTTAGCTCTGAAATAATTCCATGTCGTCAGTTCGTAGAAATACGTAGAATACTCATTAGAAAACTAGGATTGTCACTGCGCTGCAATTTGTGACAAATTTGAGAACACGCTTAGGCACGGCATTACAAGACACTAGACGGTATTGCTTCTATATCCATTTGCATGATATTATCAAGTTTTTATCTCGCGGAATTTGTTTCAAGATAGTGTACTGCAATTTTAACTGTTCCTAGTGACAGATGGTCCACCTGTCAAGTCCATTCATTTGCCATCCCGTCAAGAGACATGGAGTCTGCATTAAAACCATGATCAATGATCAATGATCTCAGATGTTGTGTTTGTACGGACGTTTGGTATAATTGGGAAGCGACGAAACAGTAGAATCAGATGGCTGTGATATGTAATTAGTCATCATTCCAGCTTTTCTTGACATAAAATTTAATTACATTTATGGTGCACTTTAAACCTCAATAAGGCTAGCCGGTCACTGAACTTGAATATGAACTCAACATTTTGTTTTGGGAAATATATCGTCACGTTTGTCCAAATAATGGTCAGTACGTTCATGGATTATAATTTTATAGTATTAGAAATTACATTTAAACTGGGCTCGATTTTATGTTACTTTTTTACAACTATAAATAAGATATTTCCACTATAAATATAGCTCGTAAGTCTATAAAGGCTTTCTTGACCGATATATGTGTCTCGGAGTGTATACATTGACTTCATAAGGTTTCGTTATCTTTAACTGATAATTTCTATCACTTTTGAGAGATAATCAATAGAAAATCAATTCACAGACGGAGGAAATATTATACCAAGCCTTCATATGAATTGTCAATACATTCTTATCATGCAGCCAGAAAAAATACGATACCTAACCTGGAAAAATGTTATTAATTTCTATTTGAATATCATTTTGTCTGATATAAATCACTATTTCATTTCATTCACACTATTTCACTTGACAAATTTTGCAACTTCATTTTTATCTAAAAATTTCTGATTGGAAGATTCGTAAGCATGTCTATACAATAAGAGCAAGGATAATTATTGATAAGATACATTAATTATCTGTACTCGCCCAAATGATGTCAATAACAATAGATATCATTGAAATTTCATCCAGCTCTATGAAAACGCTCTAAATGTTTGAATGCTGGATTTTGTTCCAACTAACATGCTGCTACGATAAAGATGATACAAGGCGGCCATACCTTAAATTTAGAACAGAGAAACTCATGCCAAAAAGAGAATTCTAATGAATAAAAGGAAAATCTCGAAAGACTAAAAGGAAATACCGTTTTAGACTGACTTAATATTAGAACAGTGAGACAAAAATAATTTTCCATTACTCACATCCTTGAAAACATTAGTATGCCTTCAAATATTACCTTCATCGAAACTTCTTGGTCCAAAATCTTCAACTTCGTCGAGATATGTGTCAAGCAATTTTGTTTCTTGAAGAATTCTGAACTCGTTCCAATAGTCCTCATAATCCTGTTTTACATCTGTTTCCATTGATCAGAAGTTCTTGAACAGGAATCTCAAAGGACGAACCCTTCGTGTTTGATATATATCGTGGGATATTCAGAGATCATGATAACATGGGTTCACTTTCTGTGGCTCTGCGTACCACTTGAGTTGAGTATCACACCATCACACCTTCCTGGTGAACATAAGCTGAGTCTTCAATAGTGCTGTAACAGATAAGATATCGATATTATTAGATTAGTGACGCTGAATTATACCTATCATCTTGAAGGCGAGGTTTCGATATATTATCTGTAATCTATAGTTGTGATAAAAGATCATAATATCTGTATTATTGAAGCAATAGTTGAAAAATAAACTAATATCGCACCTTCAATGAAGATTTTCGTGTCCCATTACAAACCTGCTACATCATGCACTAGTTCGTTTTATTATTAACTACTTAATTAATGACTAGAAATGCTGTAAAAAGAGTGTCGAGAATTTTAATAAATGTTTATATACATACAAGCGCTTTAGATGCTGTTTTAAATTTTATGAATGCATGAACGATATGAAATTGAAATCGTTGGGAACCGAAATAATTGTATTTTTGTAATATTATAATCTTTTTATGACTTTGAGAAAGGGATTCTTGCCAAGCCCCATATATTTTGCAGAATCATTCATTTATTACCAACATCATGCAAGTAAATGGTATTATATACGTATACGATGAATGCTATACCAGTGATACTCAATAGTGGTCTAGAATTATAGAACAGTGGCACTCAATACTCAATATTATCCGTATTGGTATTTTATATTCAATGGTACTATTATTTTGTCCCCAGTCAGCTCTCAACAGATGTCTTGTTGTAATTTTCACGATATACAAAGCTCCGTTTGATAGTTACATATCTAATTTAGAAATTGTCTGAGGTGCACAATGTATAGAGAATTTGACAATTTTACTATTCTTTCGAGTTGCTTTCACGTTGAGTAATTAAAATCGGAAGTACGCGAGTAAGGTGTAAGTATACTACAACCATCAACTGAATCGCAGCCGTAACGTCGTTCCGCTTCTGAATAAGATTATTATTTTCATTAGATATGAAAGAGATCGCGTCTTTCTTTGTCTTTATTAGTGACGCATTTGAAACTAAAAATTAATAAAAGCTTTCGCGTCGGTTAGGTGAAATTTCAAAACTAGACGAACTTCTCCGTAAAACATTTGAGAAAGCCAAGCAATTTCCACATGTTTGCATCCATATATCCCATTCTTCCGGTATGAAAGGGTGAGCCATTAGATTAATAATGGATTAGTTAGCTGATTTGACATTTCAATATCATCCAAACAGCTGTCTATTTTACTAATAGCTCTGAATCAGAATAGAAAATTTTCATAATTATTTTTTATATTTTAATATAACGAAAATGAATGCATAATTATTTGATATTCAATACGGCTATAATTGTACAATTTTTGCTTGCAGACAATATATTTTTTTAATCGGTACCTACCAATCGAAAAGTAGAAAAATTACTTGGAATTCTTCGATATTGTATACGTAAATAAAACAACTCAAACATATTTCCAACATACAAAAACTTAGTTAGCAATGTAGATGAGCGATGCTTGACCATTATTACAATTTACTCATATTTTAACCAGTGTCTGAAACTATATTCAAACCATATGGTGTCAGAGTCAATCGTAGTGATCAGGTGCGAAGAAAACTTAGAAGCAGTTTCATATTAGAACTATGACGACGGCCTAACCTTGCTAGCCTTGAAGCATTAAAAAAATATATAATCTCAATGAATAAAAAACAAAAACAGCCATCTTGGAGGATAACCAAAGAAGGTTGGAAGACGAACTGGTCATTTGAAATGTTACCAAATTTTACACAATGAAGAAGAAAGAATGTTCATACTGTCTTTCTATCGAAGCGTGTCCCAAAGAGAGATCAAGTTGATCGTTGGCTGATTGTGTACGCATGCAAGCAAAGTTAATATTATGCATTTGTTGCGTATTTTAAAGTAGCATGTACATAAATGCGCACCTTCTAGCTGTGCAGGAAATTTATATGTAAATTAATTATTGTTTGTTGTACCAAGGTTAAATGGATGTTTAGAACTAGTTTCATGTCTATCGAGTCAAATCCGCAGAATGTGGTGCACGTTTACTGCTCAAGTATTTTACACATTGTGAAATATTCAACGTTTAGGAATGTTCATTTCCTGGCCTGGGGTGCATTGCACCGCTGTAGGTAGGCAATCTTAACTGAATACCAATAAAATGGAATTAACCTGAAAATGACATTTTTGCTCTAAAAGACACTAAAATAAATAAATATGATGACATCACTAAACTAAAGTCATGGAAATTGTCTCATTTACGTCGTAGTATTACGTATCATGTGTTACCTTGTTCTTAACACGATTTGCCGTATTACATCTGTAACCTAGATATTGTATTGGAAGAAAATAGCAGCTTAGCAAACTAACTAGAAAACGGACAGAAAAAAGTATGTAATTAATACAAGCTACATTATTGGTATTGGAACTACTTTATTTCAAGATCAAAATTCCTTATAAAGACAAATACCTGGTGTATTATCTTTACCTTCATATCCTGTCATTGGATAACTAACTTTGCCTTGTATGATTTTCTATGTCAAAATAAGTATGGATGAAGCATAAGTAATAGCTAAGATAGGGTATGGCTAGGAATGCGAATACATTTCATTAACACATGACTTGTATACCAGATTCAAATTATGAATAGGTGTGAGAGGTCTGGCGTGTCTATAGGTATACATAATTAGCATTCGAAACTTATCCCTTTCGTTATTAGTTAGGGCGTCTAGGAAAACGGGAAGATATTATTAATTATAACTACAATACAATAAACGTGTGAAGAATAAGTGTAAAATTATGTAACACACTCGATACGAATTACCGAATCGACATCCTAAGTTGAAAGAACTGCAATGATGTTGTATAATATTTTATGTTTAACTTTCGCATCCAAAACCACGACGTGGCCCTCGGTGGAACTCTTATTCTATAACGGTGGATCGTAATGCAGCAAAAATAGAAGATACACCATTAATTGCTTCTGTATTTGATTGTATATCTCATCTTTATACAATTTACTTTTAACTGTTAAAAACAAACAATATTTAAATAACGCCAATAATTTTCCAAAATCCATTATTTCTTATAATACCTCTTCATTTTTGCGTTTCAGGATTTCTTTCATTTCGTTATATTGATTATTGAAGGACTAAGATCTTATTGCAAAAGTCGTATTTTAATTTTTTCATTATTAATAATATACATTAATAATTTAATGATAGTAATAATAATATCAATATCAATATAATGCCAATAGCTTTTTATATTACATCATATTATCAAGAATGTAATTGACGTAAGCGTTTTTCTTACTATACTTAGGCACTATTACTTTCGTTCCTGGAATTCATACGAAACCAAATGAAATATTTTCCGCAGTTTTCTGCATTTTTTTGTTTACATACATGAATGGATTAGTGTAGGTGCTTGCAAATGTATAGAAACTTGATGTTTTGTTCGTACATTTCCTGCGGGTTAATGTGTCGTGTTTCCTATATTGGCATTGTATCGGAGGTTTGCTAGAGTTGTACCTGCGGATTCTTAGGTTTGTCTTGTGACTGGTAATCAGCCCTGGCCTAGTTAGAGTATCGAAATCACCCAGCTGCTATATAGTCAACGCCAAGACAAATATTAGCAGTTACGGTGCGGCGGTGGTAATAAATCTTTTTCATCAGTCAAGTACCTACCATAATTAATTAAAATTGCAGTAATAATTACACCATGATATAGAGAATTTGTACACACATTTTCGGACGTGCATGATTGTATATAATTCCTACTAGTAATTTCTAAAAAGAAAGTGATCTTGAAAATGTTCTATTTTGGTTGTCAAATTGGCCAGATTGACGATCTTTCTAACGTGGTCTTTGTTTTCGGAACAGTAGTTGTAGATCAATATGACAGATTGTTCCGGTAGCGAATGTGGTGACCCTAAAAAAGGTCGTTGTTTCAGTGTGGGCCAAACAATTAATTTGTAAACCTTATACTCTAATCTTTGCTTATACGTAAACATTGGTACCTACTATTACATACATTATACTGTGATTACATCCAATATGTGGCTTTAAAAGAATTAAAAAAATTCATTAAACTAGATGATCATAATGTAAGATTATATTGAAATTTTACAAGCAGAGCGTTAAATGAATGCGAGATTCCAAGTTTAAAAATAGAGGTATAAGTTTTTTTTAACAAGGGACTGGTAAATCGTAAAGAAGGTTAATTTATAAATTATAACTTTCGCTGATTGTGATTGTGAAGTGATAGTTGGTGATGCTAATGAAAAGCTAACCACTGACTATTTTAATGAATTATAGAATAGAAGAAACTTCTTCTTGATGGGTGGCACTTGGATACAAATTACAAATCATTGTAGAACGCATTATGCGATGATATTGGCAAGTCATACGGATCGGTAGCATAATCAAATATGCATAGAATAAGAAATGGAAACTTGGCATGTATGAGGTGAATTAATAAGATAGCAACGACATGATGCGTAGGTATTTAACATTGAGTAGGTAGTAAGAATAGAAGTATGTGTGTATATGATTCTACAGCACTGCTGCATTGTCTTCATTATTCGACGAATATACGATTATTTTACAATGTGTGAACAAAATTGATGGTTCATTATTATATTACCTTCCAGGTTATTGGGAATAGTATTTAATCATTATAACCTACACCATGGCACTGGCCAATAGTGTGGTGTCGAACAATATCGACAATAATTCAACCATGAAAACAATGTTAATTGCCATTAATTTGTAGTTTAATCGATTCGTTATAGTACAAGGTCTATTCGTAGAGCTAATAGATATAGGTAGTTGTAAAAATTCCAAGTTTAAAGATATTGGAAACAAGAAATTTCATGGACATATCTATTACTAGGTGTAGGTTGGCATGATGGAAAATGCTGTTTGTCTCCGAGTTCAAAGGTATTATTGTGCTCATTTCTCTTTTTCATTCGTCTATGCATGATTGATGATCTAGGGATGGATGGATGGATAGGGTGAGGTGGAGGGGGAGGGGGTCACACACCTGACTCTGCAATCTGCCATGTTTCACCGTCAAGATCATCATCATCATCATCATCATCATCATCATCATCATCATCATCATCATCATCATCATCATCATCATCATCATCATCATCATCATCATCATCATCATCATCATCATCTTCATGCACAGAAAATTACACATTCCTTCATACGACGCTTCCATTGTTAACATCTTTACTAGGTCCTGGTTTCATATCCAGGTTAGATAGGCAGGGCATTTTGCAAGACAATGAGTTACCCACCCTACCTAGCTGTGGATCTGGCTAGAAAGAAACTATGTATCCTAAATGAGAGGTCGACTGTAAATTATATTTTATAACTTCATGTAAACAGTTCGATTTGTATTAATTAACAAATTGGGAATATAAGTACTAATCTTTGAGAACATTATCCAAACTCGTGAAATTGAAGCGATACATTATTATATAACATGTGGGTTTGTTTCTTGTCGAGTAAGCCTATATTCAGAGGAAGATCTAAGAGGAATGCAATTTATGTGACTAACACCGCTAACACCTATCGGTTGAAGTTCCTATCTGGGACAAGTGATGTGTGACGCTGTTACTACATACTTCTATATTCTATATATTCATATGTTTATATATATATATATATATATATATTTCTATATTCAATCCCGATCTTCTGAAAAGATTTCTCTTTGCCCAATCAGGGGCAATGCTTAGGTATTTGCAAAACATGGTGTCCGTCATATTTGGTCAATAACACCAGAAATGTAAGTGCCTTACTTCCAAGAATTCCATGACTGAACGTAATATAAACCGTGTCTTCTCTTTCCTCCCATCTAACTTCAGGTGGTGCGTGAACTGTCTACATCAGGTAAAATAGCATTACATGCCCCCCCCCCCCCCCCCCCCCCCCCCCCAATAATCACTGGAATAATGTACAGATTTCATACTCACATTTTACTTCATACTCTACATTGATTGTTTTGTATTTGTATTTTATTGCTGTCAAATTCACAATACGTCGTATTTGCAATGTTATATATTAAAATAAATAATTGCATATCCTTATTATAATAAGGGTATACTTGGAAATAAAATATATAGAATTGAACATTACATTTCGCATGTTGATTTTTAAATTATAGACATCAATTGAAAATGATTAATAAACATATTATCAAAATTATACCAAAATACAATTCCTATTAAATATTAAAAGTAGAAACATTCGAAAATGTAAGCAAGGTGAATAGAAAGATGACGTCGAACAACAAAAGCACTTGAGTAGGATCATTTAAAATGACAACTCTTGCTCTCCCGCGACAAGATTTCTCATCTCATTCGAGAAGGCAGTGAATAACATTGATGCAATGTCGGCTGTCTTTGAATACAACTACAAGTTATAGATCGAACCCCTGGACCCGCAATTAAGGAGACCGAGTAAAATCTTTTCAATTTGCAGTGAAAAACGAATTCACTAAAAGTGCACGAGTTTCAAGAGACGAGTAAATATTTTGGTCAACGTATTTACATTACCTATTTGTCTAAATTTCATGACTTCTCACATCAATGCTCTTGTCAGGATGGATGTCAGTCAGAGTGTGTGCTGTTTCCAATTTATATGCTTGGATTTTAATTATATTTATCACTATATATTTATCACACATTTCACATATCATTTCTCAACACTCTCAAATGATGGCATCCATCCATATACGTAACAATATTTTGGAAATAAAATTATATGAATGTAGAGCAAAAGATGTTCTAGGTCTATAATTAAAGTGTCATTATCACATGGTAAGTGTTGCAATGAGTCACCAAAGAATTGTCTTTGGCACATTTAGATCACAACTAGACACGGAATACGATCGTTACTCATTTGCTTACTCTGGTGGCAGTGCTGCAACCATATCTCTGGCAAATAAGTATAATCTCATTATATACTTTTATTTTATGTACGCTGAGTGTGCTCTCTAGGTGTGTGTATTTATATGATATCATTTTATAGCTTGTCCTATATGTTGCAAGATTACTCTTCTGAAGGAATATAGTATAACAATAAACGCAAAATAAAAAAGGATTATTCTCATTAGATCATAATTTCAAGGTGTAATATAAAGAAATTAATTAACAGAAGTTCCAGGTATAAGGTTCAGTTAGGGGAAGCATAACAATTGCTATTGATCCAGAAACGTCGTAATTTATGTGTGCTACGATAAAAATGCAGTAATTAAAGTTTCTTATTTTTAATCGAAACTGCATGGTTCTTTGAAAAGTATAAAGCTCGCAATAATCAATACCGCCAAGGAGAAACTAAACTACCGTGTATAACTTCGAGATTTGGACGCAACTAGGTACTAAATGTAGATATCTGCGAGTTAAAGATAACTTTAGTGTCGTTTACCTACGTAAAAAAATGTTTAAGAAGATCATACAGAATTTGGATCGATAGCAAATGTGTTGACTCTTAAGGTAATATGTATACCCTCCCTCCTTGTCTGAGGTAGTACCACAGTGGTAGTACCTACCTATGAAGTATTTTCTTGTTGAGCATTTAAATGGGAAATCAATGGAATTAATTGGCACTTCTCAGTTTTAAGAACCAGTTTATTTGCAAACCTTTTGTTTTGCCACTGAGCTCAGATTTGGAACATGGCAAGTTTAGAGCTTCAACAGCATTTAATTATTATAATAATCAAGTAGTGTGTCCTTCATGGCCCTACGCCGCGCCGTGATTCATCAAGAGATTACTGCCATTGTGCATTGATGCACAATACAATATCATGACACTACGAGTACGACCAGAACTTGTTTCGATTATCTAAACATGATAAAACAAAACATCCACACAATATAAAAACGAGCTGATATCATATCTGTATAAAAGTATGTCTAGTGACGATCTCATTTGGATGTACATGTATCACTAACAATAGCCAATTTAGATAAGAAACCTTTTGCAAAATCAATCGATATTTATTAGCAGAGAATTAAGGTTATCTAACTGCCAGTGCTATGACGTCAAATCTGTTGCCTTGATGACATTGAAACAATCTCAATCTCGAACCTGCAGTAGTACCTGCAGTACTTGCAGTAGTACCTGCAGTACTTGCAGTATTGAGTACTGTTATAAATGTATGTTTAGCAATACAGTGAGTGCCCCTTTTCCCGAAATAAGTGAGAATTGGCTATGAGAAAAATCCAAAAAGAATTTCTATAAACCAATTAGAATCCAGCAAGCTTAGATGATGGTCATTTTGTTAATTCCAGTTTCTTACATTTTTACAGTA
>OW203763.1:7352375-7429457 GCA_934045905.1 Leuctra nigra | reverse complement strand
AGGTTGACTTACTTACTTGGCGATATCTTATAAAACAATACACAATTATGCTATTTTTTTTAAATGCCTAAAAAATTGTCACACAATTGAACTATGTGCTCTAGAAACTCACATCTCTACTATAACCCTGTTGAGTCCGCGAATATAATGCCCCCCCCCCCCCCCCCCCCTCGCATAACAGAAAATCGATAATTCTCCAGAAAGGTTAGATTGAAATGGTAATCCAATAAGACATGATAGGTAGGTAAGTCTTGTTGTATTTTTTCTAGCGTGAATGTCTTGCTCATCTTCCATGATAATTACGCGATGCTTTAGAGTCTGTGCTGTAGGCTATTTATTCCGATCGTCCTCGATCCGTAAGGTGAAATCTCTCTCAGCCCAAGGACCTTTCGGTTCCAGAGATTCAGCAACGAATCACGTTATCAGAGTCAATTATTCATGATTTCAAAACAAAGGCCAAAAACAAATATATGAAATTAATTTGACTTTGAGAACATTTAATTTCCTGTTATTATAGTACTGTAGCTAATTTAGAATGCCGTAGAAATCCCCAAAACTGAAATCTTATAAGTAGATTACGTTACGACTTATGAAAATCGAAATTATGGGTCAATCTAATTATAATAATCAACATATCTTGTCATTTCATGGGCATTTTGTAGAAGACGATGAAATTTCCACACATTTTCAAAGAAATACGAACTTCTACAAGAATAGAATCTGTATTTTTTTATTTCGAATTTCCATGGCAACACGATTTTACATGAAAAAACAGCACTTTTATAAGGAAAAACGTATGAAGCAGTAAACCGTTCATAGTTCAGTAAATCATCCAGGAACGTGTACATTTAAAACTATTAAAATAAATTATTGGAACTGATACACTTTTGAAAATATCGGCATGTCTTTTTCTGTATGATCGCAATGTTAAATTGAAAGAAAAACTGTAACTTTGAAGTGTTATATCTCGAAAATTAGTTCAGCTTGCCTACTTTTTCTTGGCATATTATGGTGCAGAATGAAATGTTCTATATATTTGTAGAATTTCAACGATTTCTTAGGAAAGGGAAATATAATGGTTCCTCCTTAAACAATAGGACACAACTGAAATAGGCACATATTATTTTAAGTTTTAATTTGTATTTATATAAACAGTAGTATTGGCTTGAAAAATATGCACGAATATTTCCGGGTTTTTAACAATTAAGTTTCAGTATAGACATATTCTCGAAAGAAACGGTTTGGAAGTAAATGCCATGTGGATGTACGTATTATTCTGTATGTCATGAGAGTTCGGAACATTTCTCTTTACACAAAACAAACATGCAACTACTATTATATCATTAGAGCATTCTGTCTCCGAGCTGCGTTGAGCGGTATCGTTTTGTTGACTACAGAAGGAAAATAATACATGCTAATTAGGTAAAAAATACGACACTTCTCGGTCACAGTAGCGGAAGCGAGAACAAACAGTTTCCAGATATTCTCTTTCCTTGTTTTCTACAAAAGAACCATTATTATTTTCTTCATCAGAGACTGACCACATACCTATAGAATATAGCTGTAGGTAGGTATAAAAAACTAAAAAGGGATTTGTGGCTATTAGAAGCCGACCAAAGAAAAGTACCTACCTACGGAATCGAAGTTCATTTGGAATCCAGGTTAAAAATTCCTCAAAAGGGTCTCTTAAAAAGGTAACCTTGTAGAAGATAAACGATGCCATTCAAGATCATACGTGTACTACTTGATCGAGAGAAAGAAAGCATCCCTCAATTGTTCATGTTAACTAAAACCAATATCGATTGAGAGTTTGATTGATTCATCAATGTCTCTAGTCTGAACGCCATGACATATCACGCAAGGGCAATCTCGAATAGAATAATTTTTGTTCACAAGACATTACCTACATTTCTAAGAATCTACTTAATTGTTTTGAGATTTACTTTTCCAGCAGTAATCATATCGTACGAAACAGAGCTGCTATACAATTCTTAAGACTAGTGGCAATATGTGAATGACCTGTGTAGTCCCACCGGCTATAAGAATATCATATCCAACTAGCTGTTGAGCCGTGGCCGCATGGAGGTATCAACCTAAGGTATGCATCGGAAGAATAAGATGAAGGTATGTGTAACGGTCCATACCATCATAAGGCCATACCATCTCCTCGATAATTTCCTGTTAGCAGCGACAAGAATGTCCATTTATCGAGACTCTTGTAAGTATCAGATATATCTCAGGTAATAAATACATTTTGAATAATTCTAAAATAATTAAAAACTACAGGTTCTAGATTTGAAACATGGCAAGTTGTAATTTGGGAAGATAACAACGACCCAATTATTGCTGAAATGTCTATACCTACCTAATTAAATATTATCATTAAATTAATTATTATGTAATTTCGATTCAGTGAGAATGAAAGTAGACAAGCAAGAGCTTAGAGAATGCGTGTACTGATTCGATATGAATGCACCGTATGCATGCTTGCACCTAACGGTCTGTCTTGGTAAATCGCAGACAAAAGTATAACCATCGTAAAACTGGAGTAGGTAACTTCATGTAAACATTATAGAGTTAGTAGTAGGTACCTAAGTACTAACTCTATTTAAACCTAGGTATATTGTTAGGTTCAAGGATCGAACTCGAATCGAACCGAACCCGAAATATCGTATTTTCCTGAACCCGAAACCATATTTCAATTTTTTCGGGTTCAGGTTCCTATAAAGTTCCTCAAGAGTAACAGTAATTTCCACTTTTCTTCGCATAAGTATGTTTTTTTTTCATTGTAATTTAAAAATGAAATTAACCGAAAACTATTAGCTTCATTTTCGAAATTCGAACCCGAATCCTAAACCTGAACCGGAAACCAAACCTTTATAGCCTAATTTTGTAAACCCCCAAACCCGAACCTCTAAACATTCGAGTTCGCTCCCAATTCCATTGTAACCACCCACAAGTTGTAATTCATTGGTTCATTCTTGGTTCTTGGTTTATGACAAATGTACCAGAAACGAATATTATTTTCTACATTGGAAGTTATAGGGCGGATAAAATTTTACATACTACATTTACGACTCTCAATAGTTACGTTAGATGCTAAATTTCCCCCCAAATGTACATCTGAATTGCCTACATTGAAGATTGGTTTAATCAATGAGAGCCAGAGACTTCGTTTTTATATACATTAAAATATCCTAAATTCACAATAATATTGTTTCTATATGAATTACAATCCCTTCAAGCAACCCTTCAAGCAACGCGATAGAATTTAATTCCACACGAATATTAATTTCTTCTGTAGTCGGCTTTCGATACATTACGTGCATACTGTAAAAACACAGGGGTGTTCCCAGGAGCAATATAATATACACGAACAACATTTTCGTGAAAATTTAAATATTGGCTAAGTATGAACTCTTTTGATACAATGTAAATGATATAGGGGGGGGGGGGGGGGGGAGCTTTATATTATCATTCTACCCTACAATATTAAAAAAGTTTACATTTTATTGACTAAAATTGAAATTATTTCTCGGAAATAAGATGTGTGCCCAGTTGTAGTTCCTCTGACTTTCAAATTAAGATAATATTTTTATGGACGTAGATAAGGATTTTCCCCCGTGCCTTCGTTACACCTCTGCATTATGCATGTTTCTGTGAAGTTAGTTTGGTGTTCAAACCCATGGTGGAGCCAATCATGCGGAGAATTGTTATCACACTTGATACTGCACAGTGCACAGTATTAAGTATGTCTTACTTAATTACACAAAATGTTATGATTATTAGTGCCAGGGGAGGGTATTGAGGATATCACCAAAATAAATAAATGTTAATCAATAAATAATAATATTAAGATAAGTTCAAATTAAAATATATAAATTGGGATGAAATTAATAATTAATGGAACAGGATACCATTAAGTATGTAACTATCCTGTGGTTATGAATGAAACATATCATATGATTTTAACACAGAAATATACGCAATGTTCAAAGAATTGTACAATAATTACAAATTATAATTTTTAAATTTAAAGTGTCTTACCTTAGCAAAGCACTTCCAAAACCGGTTTAAAGATTGTTTGTCACTGAAATTTCTCGTTTTGTATCAACTCACTAGCAAGTTAGCTTTGCACCTGAAGGTTTCAAGACTATAATGTCGATCACAAGTCACTCTTCGAATAGAGTGGCCCAAAATTCATAATAAGTCTAAAATAAACTTATGTAAATATGATAGGAAAACATAAACAAGTGTCACTACAATTTATTTAAAACATAATATTTAAATAATATTATTTTTCAATTTCGCACTTTAAAACAAACACTTATTCAATAGTTTATCGAATTGACTGTATTTTAATTCCCCTATATTTAAATGTGAATATTTAACTGCGGACTTAAAAGCTCCCACAACTGGCCTTGCTCCGTTGCCGTTTGAAACACTAATGAACAAGTTTTTAAAGTGAATGAATGTGATCACTGGACTGTGAAACTGTTTACTTTTGAAGGTTGAAGGTAGGCAACATAAATTTGAACAAAATCATCAGTTCAGAGCAACCTAGTGACAAATCTAGTTACTATAATCGCATTGCTGTGATTGGCTCAAGATTCTAATGTTTTGGAGGGATTTTTAAATCGAATATCATAAATACATGCAAAAGGATTTCTGCTCCATGTCTATGTCAAAATTCCACTATAATAAAAGTAAGGTAAAAGCGAGTGGAAATGATTAATTAAGCATCTGCTTATTGTTTATGTTCGTTAGATGAATTAATAAATAGAACTTAAATGACAATTTATAATTTATTCACATTTAACCATACAGAAGTATTGTATTTACAGAATATTACTATGTGACAATATCATATGTGGTAATGGGAACAATAATGTGAAATCATCAACAAGAATACAAGATAATAGTTATTATGGTTGTGGCTGTTCAGTATTTACTCTCTTTGATTTAATATTCATATTGACATTCCTCCTCTCCTAGATTGAATTTGATGAGAACTCTGCCCTTTTAACATACATCACACAGTTTGTTGTCAAGACAGACAACCATAATAATTATAATTGATTGGGCAATGCGAAGAATGGATTATCACAGGAATAAAATGATTATTTTATGATGTGCACGATGGTGTGTAGGTTTTTAATTGGTATGATGATACTTTGAATTTTTGAAAAGTGGAATTACTCTTTTTATTTTTTTGATATAAATTTTTTGATATTCTGCTTAAATTAAACTGCAGCAAAATAATAATTAAACCCCTAGCTTATTTTTCATAATCAGTAACTAATTTTTAATTTCTAATCTCTCACTGAAATATCAACTACATTCAGATAAGTAAAAACCGGAGTTTGACACCAAGACATATTCACATATTCACACAATCAAGTTCTGTACAGCACTCTAGTAGTAATAGGGGTAGGTAATAGGGTAGTAATAGTAGAATAGGGTTTTATAGGTACCTACTATAGGAAGATTGTCAGGATTATATTCTCATAAGTACATCATACACTATTAGAAATAAAACTCTATTTAGTATCTATTCTTATTTTGTCTAAATAATTATAACTTACTGTATCAAGTAGGCATAATCTATTATATATACAGCTTATAGAGTGGCCTGATTGGTCTGTTGAGCCTGATTAGCAATTGATCCTGTACTCTCATAGGTAGATGTATTTCATGTTTGCATGATTATTACACTGCAATTTAACTTGGAGAAAAATTGTGAGGTGACTGATCAAAAAAGCACAATCTTTTCTAACTTTTTTATGGTTCTATGTTTAATACTAGTTTGGGAGGTAGAGGTATCTAAACACACTCGTTCTTATGAGAATTGAATCCCGACACACTTCCTAGAGGACCACATTCCTACCACCCGAGTGCTGTACTGAACTTGATTGTGCAAATCAGAGAGCAATATTTTCAGCAATCGGTCACATCATGTTATTACTGAGTTTTCACATCAGATGTCCTTTGTCACCGTGTTTTCGATTCGTCTTGCTTTTCAATAATAGACTCAGATTATTTCCATTTTGAAAAGATGTTTGATATAACTATTTATCACATAATAAGATTATTTTCTTCATAGAGATCATATTTTATTTGATTCTGCATTCAAAGAGAACTCCCTATTGCACTTGACTAACGTGGTGTGAATATCAGAGAACTGGATATTATCATATTGTACATATCACATTAAAAAATTATGTTTTAATCAATCAGAAGTCAAATGAATTTCGAACTTCTTCCTTCAAATATAATTTTATTGGCATTTTTATGGATCACCTTAATATTTCAAACTGTATAATAATGTGTTACCTACATGGTATCTATGAATAATTACTTATATTTTAATATTGAATCATGATGAAATGAAACTTCCTTTAATTTAAAAAATGTTGCACTATTTCGTTAATTGAAATCCTATTTTCCTCAAAAATGTAAATAATACATATTTTTTTAAAAAAATGTTTCCATAAAAAAGCCATACAATTATTTGGGTCTAGGTAATTAATGAAGAATATTGTTGCTCATCAGTTCATCGCATCGCTTTCTTTAGACTCCTAGAGGATCAATAAAATATATTTCAAGTTGAATAAAATACATTAAATTAATCAATTATTATTTATACTATTCACACCATCTCAACCAATTCCAGAAAAAGGATATAATATCCTACACTAATTAATTAGTATTACTGAACAGTCAATACTCAACAGTTAAAATGATTTGGGTATTGCTGTAAAAAGACAAAGAATATAGGTAATTCGCTCCCAATTTAGGTAGTCTTCACAGTCTTAATATTGTCTTATTACAAAATAATTTTGCTGATAAAAGAGCCACATTTGCCACATTTGCATTCCAGGGGTGCGATGACATAAAACGATAACTTTCTTGTCACGGTGACAAGCTACTCATTTCAATGTTATTCACGGTCTTCTAGGGTGAGATGAGGAGCTTGTCACCGTGACAAGAAAGTTCTCATTTTATGTAATCGCACACAGGTTATGCCCAGTTATGCTTAAGATCATAAGTGCAGTTAACCCTTGCCTAATATTGCTTAGGTAAAGGATCTTTATACTGTGTGGCTTTTACAAATGATTATATTAACTGCGGTTCATTCTGTTACCAAATCCTCGCCTGTGAGTGTCCTTGTACTCATCCATGTCCCTCTTCCGTTGTAACAATTCCGGATCATCTTTTTCAACTTTTGACTCCAAGTCTTCTTCCTCCCTCTCCGCTGATGAGCTAGCAGTCTCTTCAATGGCGAAGTCTTGGAGAGCTTTAGGTTTTGGTGCATATGGATCTGGAAATCTACGAACCAAGAGAGTGTCAACTCAAACAGAACTAATGATTAAAATCCAAACTTATAAACGGGAAACAAACAATTCAGAGAAATCATTATTTTATTTTCATAACCTACGGCTACTTTAATCCCATCATGACAAATATGACCTATCACATCTCATATCTTTGACAAGCTAAATATTGTATGATGTATATTATGTATATTTGTAATATTGATGTACTATCAAAATAAGTTAGCAATTAATTAGGTACAACAAAACAGTCCAGGGTAGCTATTATATTTTTTTTGATCTCGTCACGCCAAATTTATTTCGGCGCAATGTTATCTTAACATGGCTGAACTAATCAAAAATCCAAAAATTTTTATTTGTTGAAATTCCCACTATGCATTACTTTTTCCAACATTTCAACTATATTCAAGTATAAAAGTTACTTGAGAGGGCCGTGAAACAGGATTCATAAAGATGGCGGTGAAATCTCGCCTTTTGTTACCATGTATGCATTGCGCATGCACATCAACTGAAATCGACGTATCTTTTATTCTATTGCAGATAATTGTTTGATTATATTTTTGGTATTTCTTAGCATTGTAAATAATATGTATTTTTATAAAAACGATTATGGTCTTAGGTGATTATTTTGTGCAAACAATTTGGCAAAATCCTTTTTATTTGAAATAAAATTTTACACAATAAATTATATTTTAAACAATTGATATTTTGAAAAAAATTAAAATGTCATACACTGATTTGATTCTTTAGTGTCTTCTGAAACTTTTAAAACCGATCTCAATATTGTTGACCAATTATTTCAACTTCAAATTAATTTTCCCAATTATGTCCACATTTCTGCTAAATAGGGCTGGCACTAGTATACACTTTTTAGCCTTGGCACTTGTAGGGTTAAACACCATAGAGGCCAGCAGCTGATCACCATTTCAACTAAAGAATGTTTAGTAAAAACATGAAACTTACTCTCCATCATGAACGCGCTTATCGTAAAACTCTTCAACTGTCATTACTGGAAGACTGGGATAACCGGCACCAAATACTTTTTTCTGCATCTCATCTTTAGTAATTATAATTGGTTGAAGAGGCTTGTGAGGTCGCTGTGGTTTCATTGGCTTTGTAGGCTCAGTCTCCAATGTTGCTCGATAAACAATGAGTGGCTTTTCCGAGTTCAAGCATTCTAGTTCGTCAATAGCTTGGCTAGCAAAGGACCTTATTAATGTTAAGTAGTAGTTTCGCTTTATCTCATCATCAACATTTAGAGCATTCATTGCCGTCTCAAGTTCCATGATTTGTTTTTCCAGTTCTTGTTGTTCTTTGAAACGCAGAATTTTAATATTCCGTGTACAAGCCATTTTAGCAATATTAAATGATTGAGCAGGTGCTGGTTCTGTCCCAAATACAACTTCTGCTTCCAATTCTGGTACATCAAAGTCTATGATGCTGTAGCATTTGCAACGACGAAGAAAATCTTTAAAGTAGACTTCAGCTGTGGTTATTACTTCCATGCGGTCAGCAAAACAGAGCTTTAAACTTAGTGTGCCAAGAAGTGCAGGGAGCAGAAACAGTTTGATCGTGTTTGTTGAAACTTCTTCAATACTCTCATTTGTGCTGAATATTCCGGCCAATGACACTAGCTTCGTAGTTTCTTCCAGGATGCTCATGGCCTTTTTAATTGCACGCTGCAAGTAGGTAAAGGTTCAATTAGTAGGTACCTACTGATAGCTAAGAATATAGAAGATTGACTTTAACAATGCCTTCTAGTCTAAAACCTAACACTTGGCACAACTGAAATGATCGTTCAATAAATCTGATTGATTGAAAAATGTTAGATCGCACCATCAGAAGTCAGTCCAAGCGATCTCCTTGTCTCACATTAATAGGTGAGCTCTCATTTCAATGATAATACCTAGCATTGGTTGTTACGGAACATGACCAGCAGTCATTCAATTTTGTTCACCTATCAAATTTTGTTGTGCCGAGTGTATTAACTAACAGATTCCTTAAAGAGTAAAACCGGCTATCTGTTGTCATTTACTTATAGGTAGGTACCTACCTATCCATCTCATCTCTAAAAAATCACTGTAAAATATATAATTGTGTAGGTACTACCTATCTACTAGGTAGGTAGGTACCTAGTACCTACTTTAAAATTGTAAAGTGTTTACAAGCTAAAGTTATATGTATTTTAGGCAGGCTTGCATGGAACATCATTCATCAATGTACTAATCCTAGGATTTAACATTGAATGCCGCCTCTAAACACTGAAATTTTACACTGACAGTCCAAATTGGGGTTATGTATTAGTTATGAATTTAAAATGTATTAATAAGTTTTAAGTAGGTACCTACCTAGGTACATAGTTAGATAATATTACCTGTACGTTTAGGCTGCTAGTTGCTTCATGATTTTTAGACAAGCCGTTAAATATAGTCAATCCTTCGTCAAATTTATCAGAAATTGTTGCTGGATCTGGATCAACATCAGCAGACTCAGCCATTTTTATCTCGATTGTTTTGTTTGTGATGGATGTGTTTGGTTGGGTATGTCAGTACGGTATGTTATTTGCAGTTCTGCCAACCGACATGGAGGAATATCTTCGGAAATGGAATGTTCCTGTTCACAGTGCAACCAACATTGAATATTTTGAATATTTGAAATTTTATTTAATTGATTTACTTTTGAAATGTAGCTTTCTACCTTTTTGAGTTCCAGGTTTTACTTGATTATTTTCGAAAATTAAACTAAAAAAAGACATTATTCTTTATTTATACATTAAAAGATTGTATGAATGCAGTTGTATTAAAGGGGGGCAATGGTCAGAAACTAAAATTTTACCATAATTATAGTAATTACACATCAATCTATTAATTGATGCCCCAATATTATACTGAGACATCTAAAAAAATGGAAAAAAAATTAAATTATATATTATCATTAGATTCAGAATTTCAAGCTCTATCCAGTACTGTACTAAGATATCTTTTAGTTTCATTTAGTTCATTCATTTAGTTCATTTAGTCTAATAAAGTTCGTTCACGATAAGAATATCACTGACGTTTTAGTCGATCACGTCGTTCATTGGTCAGTCACTTGAACACTGCCCTGTCAATGGCAAGACTTTCTTCTTTGTATTATTGAAATTGTATAAATTATGTCAAATACACAATTTTTAATAGTAGTAAATATTATAAAAATTCATAAAATTGATTTATTTTTATCTACAGCCGTATTAAACACATTTTTTGATTATTATATTGATATTTACATGTTTAGGTATACGTTCACTTGACTACGGTAGTACACGCCGCCATTACGGCTTGCAATTCTTAATGTGAATGAACTTTAGTCTTTCATTTAGTCCCCCCCCTAACCATAAATAATCCCTCCCCCCCAATTTTTTTGTGATTTTTTTTCTTTCCTATATGATATTGCAGATATTGTGTAAAAGTTTCAGACCGATTGCTATTATCATACTCAAGTTAGTTTTTTGGGTGCATTGTCTCCTTAAGTTCATTATCCATCAGCTGCCACCGTAGTGCGGTGGTCCTGTCAGACAATGAGCAGACAGAGTCGATCCCGTCCCATGCCCTCCCTTGAATTCGCGGTCCCCTCGAGCCAGCCGCCCCCCTCGAAACGGACGTCCCCCGAATCGGGACCTACCAGCCTGGCCCGAACCCTCCCGCCCCCCAGTCCCCATCCCCATTCAGGACTGGACTTCCCCAGACTTTTGCCCATTTGGTCGACCCCTCCCCATGACCTCCTCTTAAATTCAAAATATAAAAATTTAATGTGCGCAAAATGACTTTGTTGTCGACAGGCAATTAAACAGTATTAACCTTAACCCACCGTCTTCTTCCTTGACTTGCCTGTTGTCTGGAGACCTATTTTCGAGATCATCCGATTCGGTTTTCCATACGGATTCAAGGCCTCCTGACGGCAGACTGAACAAAAAATATATATGCCATAATAATATATAATATATAGGTACCTATATGATAAAAGTTGAATAAAATAATTTTGCAGCTCGAATGCTATGTCGTTGTCTCACTCGATTATACATACGATGAGCACTCAAATTATCTTGGAAATCAATTATTCAAGAATTGATATATATTTGAATTTGCCATTTGGAGTAATTTGAGTAGGTAGGTATCTCATGAATATGGTATAAATGTAGTATTATTTATTAACAACAAACAAAATACTTTTTCAACCATTCTAAATAATAATGTAAATTATAATTTGTAATTGATAAAAAATTTAATTTGAGGTCATTCGTCCATCCTGGGCACCTGATATTTTAAATAAAAACCATTAATATTTACCTTTCAAAAAATCAATTTGATCTGCTTTTGAATCAATTTCATTAATTAAACTATGTACTAAGTTGCTTGGCGTAGCTTCTCTGCCAAGGAAGTCTGTGACTAGTTGACGAGGTGGAATTCCTCCACCGTGACACAAGCATTCCTGCCGGTACTTCTCCCCTGCCGTCGCAGAGAATGGATCTGCCTCGAAGTATTGTTGCCAGATCCAGGAAGCTACGGCTCGCGACAGAAGGTAGGAGTAATACTTGGCTCCATATCCCACCAGATGTGAAAACCGAAGCTGCCAAGCCTGTAAATGTTTTAGGTTTAATATTATACTACAATAATAAAGAGAAAGTGGGTAGGTATATTATAATAGTACTGGTCAGCTTAATGTAACTGGAACCAGATAAATAAATATAATTATAGGGTATTTCAATAAACCTGCAAAATTCCATTTGTATCTCTTATAATGAGTGTGCATAGATATATTCCTTTTGATTGGACATTCAGTAAACGCTATGTAGGTACAAACTAACGGTTGCTTGTATTTCCAATGTCCTCCTTTAAAAGTAATTATGATAGTTGTCATTAAATGCTACTTATCTGATGTTTTTATTGTGTAAAGGATAATATGTACAGCAGCAGGACAATGGATATATATTATCAGATTATCCAATAGACTATGATTATTATGTAAATAGATTATGATATTTTAATAAATTAAATTATAGATTACTTTTGTTGTACACATTCTGCTATTACACCTTACAGGTAGGTACACATATTGTATAAGGATACAAATAAAATAAACAGTGAAGGACATTTTATGTAACCATGAAGTATCTCACCGTATTCTCCACGTGGGGTACGCCGTAATACTGGCGTTGAGTATCGGCTAATATTTCAGTTGTGGAGCCACCTAAAGGATGTGTGGCATGATATCGTTGGTCCAGTGCAGAGTAAAAGACTTGCACTTGCATTTCCGCAGCGGCAAAAAGATGTTTTGACGCACACAATCGTGTCAACATCCTCTCAGGCATTGGCTCATTCGTTTGAAAATGATTGGCAAAAGTCTTAACAACCTTAAGAAGAAACAAAGAAAGTAATAAACTTAGGTAAGAATATTGGTAGGTAGGCTATCTAAGTTAAGGCTATTAGACCACCATATGACTACTTGCAAAATACAAATTGATACTGGTTAAAAAATTTATTTTTTATTTGTTTATTTTATTTATTTGTAAGCGTAACGCTTTCAGGAATACACATTCACACATTCTTACATTGCCCATCATCAAACACAATTTTTTAACCACTTCTTTGTTGTCATCAGTTTTTATAATATTCTTTAAAGTTTTCCACATTCGTTTACTATTACCCTTTGCTTCATCAATCTCAGAATGTAAAAACTCGCTTTTTTTCTTTCTAATGAAATCAGTAGCCTTATTTCTCTGTGTTTTGTATTCCTCCCACGCTTGACTCGTATTACTAATTTTAAATAATCTGTCTCTTTCACTCAATACATGTTCCACTTCCTCAGAGAATCATGAATTTATGTGTCGTTTCCTTCCTTTAGACACAGTCTTTTTGGGAGCTACAGTATCTAAACACTTAACCATCTTATTTACCAAGTTATTAGCTATCACCATAGGCGTGCGCACGGGTATGGCCGACATGGCCACGGCCATACCTAATGCATGCAGAGAGGCAGATTAAAGGAGGTTAAAAGTACCTATACTTGTGTATTTTGAAAAAAAAGGGGGGTATCACACTGGCCACTGGGCTGCAACAATTGATTTTCATAATTGCAAACTAGCAATTTTAGGTGATCGAAATCGCCGAAATTTCTAGTCCAAAACGCATAAAAATGGCTCTATTTCATTCTTGAAATTAAAAATTTTCCCGGGCCTGTGCGGCCCGGATCCGCGTGTTGCTGAGGGGCCCTCCCCCCAGACCCCCCATTGTTGCCTTGAGCAGGGTGTTTTCCACAATACTTCATATTTGGACGACATTGGGCTACTTGCGCTCAAACTTCGGGCAACCCTTGAGATAATGGACTTCATACGCTTCTGGCCACACCTAATGAAATGCTCTGTGCACGCCTATGGCTATCACATTTACATCTTCAGGTTGGTCCATCCAGTCACATTTAATAAGTGCACTCTGGTAGTATTCAGTAGGCACTAAAATTATTAAAATCTCGAATTACATAAGAAACAGGCTCTTGATACTTTCTCTTTTTTATAGTACAATCAATATATATTATATTGTGGTCCGTAATTACAGGGTACCCCTTCATGTGTACAAAAGAGTTATAATCATTAAATAACAAGGTCAATTAGTGTTTTACTAGTTGTAGATATTCTGGTAGGATCCTTTATAACTTTTTTTAGTCCAGATTTCAAAATTATATTACTCAGCCTGTTGCTGTTCGTTGAATCTTTAAGTAAATCAACATTAAAGTCACCCAATATTGTTGATGTGAGGTTAAAAGATAAGATTTTCTCTAGCAACTCTTCAAAGAAAGAAAGGAATTCAATGATATTCCCATTAGGCAACCTATACAATACACATATTAACTTCTTTTCATTAAGCACAATCTACTGTCAAACCTAATGCCCAAAAATCATGGTTCTTAGCATGTTTGATGATTTTCTTGTGTTTTAAACCCTTTCTTAAATAAATCATAACACCTCCAGTATGGTGGCTATTAGAATCACACCTCATTAAATTATATTCATCAATACCAACTTCATTCTTTTCAACATCAGAGGTAACATGTGTCTCAGATAAACAAACAATATCAGGAGTATACACACTCATCAACCGAACAATCTCATCCCTATGGCTTAGAAAACTTTGAGAATTTAAGTAAATGATATGACAGTTTGACGTTTTGGTTTCTTTAATTAATTGCTATACATTAGTGTCCGTATTAATTTTATTCACTGGAGCTTGTTTAATGAATTTATATGTTTTGCATTTATTAAAATCTGAAGCTTCATGATCTGTTTTAATATTAGATTTTAGTCTATTATTTGACCTTGCACAATTGGAACATCTTGGGGATGCAGCATTGCAAAACTTAATTGCATGTTCCTCTCCACAGTATTCACAGGATAGTTTTTTGGTGCAAACTTTTGCAAAATGGCCAAAGCTATTACATTTGAAACATTGCACAATATGTACATAGTCCGCAACATTACACACTGTCCATCCAACACGTATTGTTCCTTTCTCAATCACCTCGTTTCTTGTGGCAGCTCCAACCTCCAGTATCACGTGTACCATCTTCTCAGTTGTTGACTTCAACTTATAGACGATCTTCATGGTGAAATTTGCTCTACTGACGTCAATTGCATTATGGGCGATTAGTTTCTTCACAAATGTTTTGTTATCCTCACTGAACTCATTGACATTACGTATTATTATTCTAGGATAATGTTTACGAATTGTCTCAACTGTACACGATTCACCAAGAATTTCGCCAGTCTTCTTTTTCATTACGTCAAATGCTTTTTGATCTTCACATGAAATGATCACTCCTGTATCAATATTACGAATGTTATTGACACCTACTTCAAGTTTACTAGGATCAATATTTAGTTTCACCTTTTCACATATTTTCTCAATATCACCTTTCACTACCTCTGTTGAAGGACCCTTGGGTTTGATAATAATACTGTACTTGGTATTATTATTCAAACTACGCTTGGCGACACCAGCATAGCTGGATGATTGTTCTAGATTCTGTGGTGGTGACTGTCCAACAAAATCGGCTGTTTCGGCGTCATATGTTGGTTGACCTCGTTGACCTTGCATCAAAATATTGTGTTTTAGCAACTCGATTTTTTCGGATTTTAATTTGATTTCACACTTAAGAGTATTCACTAGCAGCAACAAAATGCTATTTTCACGTCTGAGCATGGGCGGCCATGGCTAGTTCCTCTTCCGAATCAAACGCCTTGCCGGGCTTAGGAATGTTACTTTCATGATTGACATTAGAATCGTCAACACCGTCTAACCTTTCAAAGTCTCTGATAATGTCCTGAACACTTACATTTGCTGCTTCTCCACTGTCTAAAACATCATCTGCATCAAGTGCGTCTTCATGTGTAACTTTCTTCGATCTAGTATTTTTCGCCATTACATTAACATAGGCACACAATTTACACGTACAATTGAACCTGTTATCACTGAGCTCTAGCACAACCTGCTAGAGCACAACCTAGCACAACCTAGCACAAGCTCATGTCACAAGTAGCCAAACTACTACACTCAAAAGGGTGAGAGGGTAATTTCCTCATTCTAGAAAGCTACCGGGTAAAGTAATGATTTGTTAAAGTAAAAGAGGTTAGTGGTTACCCAAAGCACATGGGCTCAACAAACCCAGCTGGGGTGTGCACTTTTATATTGCAGGCCTGTTTCGAACAATACAATTGAACAATGCTCTAAAAGTGATATAATATAATTAAACTTGACATACCCTGGGATCGGCTGCAAAGTACTCCATCAGAATGGAGGGCACTTCTGCAAAGTCAGTGGCACATCTCGTGCCGGTAACATGCTGGTACTTGGTCCTGCCAAGCATCGAGTGCATCGCATGCCCCATCTCGTGGAACAAGTTGTCAACCATAGCAGGAGTCAACAGACTCGGACTCGACCACATCGGCATTGGAAAGTTCAACATCAGGACGACCACAGGGTTCTGCAACA
Organism: Leuctra nigra; assembly: GCA_934045905.1. Taxonomy (NCBI): domain Eukaryota; kingdom Metazoa; phylum Arthropoda; class Insecta; order Plecoptera; family Leuctridae; genus Leuctra; species Leuctra nigra. Next base: position 7,413,103 of record OW203763.1, on the reverse strand, counting down.
AACAACATACAAGAACAACGTAGCACCGGATAATATTCCCAACTTGGCACTTCAGCGAACTTGGGTTCTAAATTGAGAGGCCAGACCAGATCTGAGACCGACCGAGTTCTCCGAGAGCTCCGTCCTCAGATTATAATATGCATACAGTGACTGTGACAATATTGTTACATACAATTAGCTATTTTACAAAAATTTAAATATGAATATTGTGCTTTAGCTAATGGTAGTTTAGACCATACCTGATATGTACCATCGGGTAACTCTTTTCCACCCCTGATGGTAAAATGACAATCTTGATTTGGCTTCCCCGATCGCTCGTAAAAATCGCAGTAAATATAACCTAACAGGCCACTTCTATTATCCATCACTGAAACAAACATCACACAGTATTTTTAGTTGTAGTTGTAGTAGCAGTACCTTACTTAGTAGTGTAAGTCGTAGAAGAGAAAAGATTGGTACCTAATTAAATTATTAATTTAATTTAGATGTCTTGGATATTAGCATTGAGCAATATAAATAATTACTTCCTAGTCAAACCTTAAACATTGAAATAACACTCATAATTTAATTTTTCATTGAGAGCATGCATTTTATGAAAATAAAAACATTAGTCTAATTTTTACGAAAGAAGACATATCAATAAAATTTGAAGTACCTAGTCATTTTTAAATAGCACCACTATATTGAGGATAAAATAAAATACTTTTTCTGTACATTTATATAGGTAGGTACTACAGTACCTACCTACAGTACCTACTGTAGTACCTACAGTAGAATTTGCAGCAACCAGAAATCTAGTTTTTGTTTGGAATTCCTATTTTCCGCGCTAGTTTTGGCTATTTTTCTGGCACTACCTCCATTTCACCCCATATCAATAGAGGAGCAAAGAAAACCCCCTTTGCTGAGGTGTATACAGCATTTTATTGGCGATTGTATTTTGGCATTTGCCCTCAGGCGCTGAAAGGTCCTGTCCCAATGGAGTATATATGGTTCACCTGCTAATTTGTATACATCTTGAGCCCACACTTCACCAGTTTGGACTTCCTTGTTGATTAGACTGATGTTGTAGAGTTGATTCATAAGCATGTTCAGTCCCTCCATCACCGAGCCCAGGGACAGATATGGTGAGAACTCAGCACTGCCCATTGTCAACCATTCACGACGCAGCTTTTGAGTATAATATGGCATATCCCATGGTGCTAGTTCCTGAAATGAAATCCCAAAATGGGATCTTTAGTACTATAGAAGAGACTCAGTCAGTTCTTTGCTGACATCTCAGAAGAATTACAACCTAATCACATGAAAACAGCAGCATAATAAAGAGGTACAGATTCTCATGAAGTGGGAATAAAGGTAAGCTTACAGCTCAACATGCCGACCTTGAAACATGAACATGGTTTATCTTTCAAGGCCAGCGTTTCGGCGTGTCGGAGATGGGCCACCTGATTGGCTAGCGGCGAAGCACCAGCGCCTGTTGTTGAGCTGTAAACGCATCTAAGGCAAGCAAAGGTAAGAGCTTAGAGGAATTAGTGTGCCCAGGTAAGAGTCAAAGGAACACTATGAAGGTATGCTACAAAGAGCCAGTGCAAAGGAGAGGCAGCAAGGTAAACTGAAAAAAGATATAGAAACCAGAGTAACAGAGGGCAAGGAAAAGAACGAGGAGAAAGATCACAGGAAGGGTGACAGAGGAAAGAATGTTGCATAAGAAGAAGCATCTCATTTTTTGCCAGAATACCCTGTCACAGCTCTCTTGACTTTCTTTTTACATCTCTATCATGTAAGCAGTAGATGTAAAATTAGTCAAATTCATATAATAATGACCTTCCAAACAAAATGACAACAGTAGGTTCAATCTTCTATTAAAAGTATAAAACAAAATTCTTTCACCTGACTTCCAGGATGTTCTAATTGTTTCCTATCATGCATCACGTTCAAGTCGTTATCTGATCGTTTACGCAGCTGTATTGCTAAGTTGTCGAGGAATTCCATCACCATACCAGGAGTCTCTGCAGTACTGGCTTTCAGTGCTCGATGACCGTATGTTGGGAAACCACACAATTGCGCTAATTCATGTCGAGCCTGAAAAAATATTAAATAGAGAAATTAATCCCCCCAATTGACATGACATCAACATCATTTATCTCAAATTAACAATGATCATGATCATTAGGTACCTTCAGCATTTCTTCCAGCATGTATTCTTGATGTTCATCTGGACACAAAAAAAGTCTGTACGCTGCCTCTCTTGCCAACATATTTGGAGAATCAGCATATAAACCAGTGATTAAAATCTGATTACCATTTGTCGAAAATAAATGCCTAATATTTGCTGGCAATTCTTCCTTAGAAACAGCTCTTGGATTAATTGCTCCACTCATAAAACGCTGACCAAGTTGCAAAATCACATCATTCAAATAGACCACTTTCTTTCGCTCACTTTCTGGTAAGTGAATTCCAGATTGTTCAAAGTCAAAGAGGAACAACTTGGCTACATGTTTGTCTACTGCATTCATTGGAAATGTATCTCCGTTGTCTGAGACATTTCTTAAAGCTGCATATAATTCTTGGTGTGTGTTCAACCTAGAAAGAAGAATGATATATTATTAAAATCCTATTAAGTGACGCTGATGACAAGAGATTAATGAACGAAGACTAAAGATGGGGCATACATACTTCTCGACAATGCCACTGACGGTGACACAGGCATTTTCTGCTGCTTGCATAAAAGCCGCTCTTGGATGGGCAACGCGAATAAACTCAGCTAAATCAGCCACTTTGCAAAGAGTATCTGAGAGTTCATCAAATACTTCAACCATCATTCGCGACCTGCAACAAAATTTATTGGAAAGCCATTAAACAGCTTAGTTGTAAATAATTGTTATACAAATTTGAAAAATAGGAATAGGTAGGTAGGTGTGTGTTTTTACCTATTTGAACTACACGTCTCAGCAATTAAACTGTCCGATTGAGAAACTGCCTTGTCTCTCATCGAGTAAAAGCCTTCATGATTTTTCAGCTCAGGTAATCCAAACAAGCCCTGAAACATTAGACAGGGCAGATTAGACTCCTGGACACTGAAATTGGCCCGCGGTTAATGTTCAAGTGGCACTACGGCTAGTATTTATTTAGGAAGTGGCTGCAGTCACGGTACCCCGTGACAGCAGTGAAATGCAAAATGGCCGGCACGCTCCCGTGACAGCAGTGAAAAATGACACCTAAACACTGCTGTCACGGGGGGCGTGCACACGCGCTAGCGTGAAAGCAGTGTTTAGGTCAAGCGGATGTTTATTTCTTGTTTTTTAATGAAAATTACATTTACGGCTGTTTCTACACTATTTTTAAAAAAACGTAATAAAGTATCCAACGTGACAAGGGGGCGTGTTCGCGCTACGAGAATGCACATTAATCTCACTTTATCCACCACTAAGTGACCCCAAAATACGCACAATATTGTAATTTTGTTGTTTTGTTAATGTAACGACACTACATCCGAAAAATGAAGTAATGTAATCTAGACTTCAAAAATAAGGTGCGTACGCCCCCCCCCCCCCCCCCCCGTGGACTGCTTCCACGCCAGCGTGTGCACGCCCCCCGTGACAGCAGTGTTTAGGTGTCATTTTTCACTGCTGTCACGGTAGCGTGAACTGCACACGCCCCCCGTGGCAGCAGTGTTTAGGTCAAGCGGCACACTGCAGTCACGGTAGCGTGAACTCGGCGAACTGCACACGCCCCCCGTGACAGCAGTGTTTAGGTCGAGCGGCACACTGCAGTCACGGTAGCGTGAACCCAGTGCATCAGCTGCTGTCACGGGAGCCCTGTGGCAGCAGACGCGGCCATTTATTTATTTATTTAAAGTAACTTTTCGGCCCTAAGCTCACACTAGCCATCCGGTCTTTGTGCCAAAAAATTACATTAAAATAAATGTTAAATACTAGCGTAGTGCCACTGGAACATTGACCGCGGGCCAATTTCAGTGTCCAGAAGTGTACATGAACCTTTCTTGTCGTACTAAGTAGATTTAAAAGTCAGCCACACAGCAACGAGTCATGTATTATGCTGTTGAGCACTTGGCTGAAACTGTGTTGACTTATACTAGTGATGCAAGAGTAGAACGCAAAGTGCTTTCCACGCAAAAGCTGCGACAAAAATGTCTTTCGTAGGGTCAAAATGCTATCCATCGAGAAGACTAGAAGCTGGTAGCCTAGCAAGTCATAACACTCGCCTTAAGTGTCCAAGTACTACTGAAATACATACCGCATCATCTCGAATAATGCTGAGGTTTAATTTCTGATTTGGTCTCATGTTAAAAGCAGTTGTTAAAGGTGACCAAGTAGAGACATGGGTAGCTGGAACGCCAAATTGATGGCGTAAACATCTTAGTTGACCCTTTGACAATCTGCGTATTACAGCCCTCATGGCTAAACCTATTAGTCTACAGTTTATATTTTATAAAATGAAGACATGTTTGTATAATTTGAAAGCAAACAGTAGGTAACAATGAAATAGGTTAGGTTAGAATCACTCGACAGTTCACCGCCTTCCATTACTGACGGTACGAAAGGTACTAAAAGAAGGCGGTGAGCTGCGCGCGGCAAAGGCTGGTCCTATTTCAAATAAGATAATAATAGCAGAGCGAATGGAAATCACAGCCTTGTATACCTAAGATGAATAGGTTATTCGCGTTTACCAGACCCTCTAGGCAGCGCTAGTGTCGATGCAAGATGGTCGCTCAAAATCGTATGATTGCCTGCTCCTAACATGTGTCGCGTTGCGGTATAATGTTCTTTTATTTATTATCTCGAATTATGAAAGCATCGGCAGTAGAAATATACTCTGTTATGATATTGCTAACAATTTTCAGCAGCTATTATAATATGAAGGTGGGGCCATATTAAATGCGAAACATTTATTAATGTGATGATATAACCGCGGTGTTAGAAGACTGCAGATAGAATAGAGTTCCTCTGGCTGCAAACTTATATTTAACATATTAGTTTGTATGTATTGTTTGTTTGTACATGAAGTCGTTATAAATATTTATATAAATAATGTCTTGCTCAGAGGTAGAAGGGCGGAAGTTCATTTTAACGATTCTTCAGGTGAGCTTATCAGCCGTATAAACCAGTATTTCTTGGCTCATCTAATCACATTTGTAGTGGTGACATGAACCATTATGTAAGAAATTGATAGAGATTGATTACATTGTTGACAATGTCCGTATGTTATGTACATTTTATGGCTGAATAAACAATACAATACAAAACAAAGTGCGCAACGCAAACTCGAGTAAGGGGACTTCCGCCCTTCAACTTCTGATGTAGAGGTAGTACAGATGTGATCGACGGCAAGGATCGATGGCGTTTTAATTGTCTTATATCCATGTAGACAATATCACATCACATGCTACAAAATTTGTGTAAAATCATATATGCAACACAACTGCTTTCTATATGTGACCTTATGAAACCTTCCTTTTCAATGTCTTTTAATCATTTTTTGCTGGAACTCACGATTAATTATTTACAGGGAGTTACCAATTATTATTTGTCATTCATTATAAAAGTATTACCATCCCTCAGATCAATCAAAAATTATTTAAATTTCGAAAGTAAAATTCAGAATTTAAAATAACAAACTATAGGTAGGTACCTATCTAAGAAACTATTGAAGAATAACAGGACTGAACATTCGAATTGAGAACTTAAAATTAATCCAGAATTATGTAACCTACCATAGCAGCCTCCATAGCAGCCTCCATTTTTCTACCACTGTGACGTCACGAGCAGGATTCCTATTAATAGTATTATTAATAGGGTTGCAGTGGCGTAACCACGTTGGCGTAACTACGGGGTGACTGGGCCGGCAAATGTTAGAGGGCCCTTGGCCGTAGCATCACTCAGATACAGCAATGTGCATTAATTTTATTAGGAATAAGCTCAGTGAAACGCGTTGATGAGCGAGCACCGAAACGTGAAAAACACGATTATTCAGTAATCACTCAAAGATAATTATAATTTTTGCAACTTGTCAAATTACATAATATACCTACACTCTGGAATAATTGAATAACAGATCCATACATACTTACGTATTCGATAAATCTAAATTGGCAGCTATATCTATTAAGGCAATTCAACCGAAAAAATACAATATTAATTTGCTTCATATTTCGTAAGAGGGAGCTGGAAACATAATATGATTTCAACTTTTCAAGTGACATTAGTCTTTTTTGGGCGCCACAAAAAAATCCGGGACGTTTTCAAATGTGTAAAATGTACGTTACTTTTGACATCTCATAGACAAAACCGTATATCTAAATGACACGAAACTTGCAGAGAATATTCATTAGATATCTAGTTATGGGCTGACGGCCCCCTTTTTCAATTTGTTTGTTTCAATTTTTACAAACAAAATATACAACATACCGGATTTTAGAGTAAAATATTACTGATTACGTAGCAGCTACAGTCAAAGTAGAAATGAAGTTATCGAAATTTGGGGGCATCATGGCATCCGCCCATTCTTTGTGAACAAAATGAGCCCTCGTGGAAGTCTGAAGTGTGAATGGTAGGGCTTGTGGCGTGGCGATAGTAAATTGTTTATTTTCAAAAATAAAGGAGACAAAATTTTATGGTACAACACAACAATAATGTGTTAAAAAAGATACAGTGAGTTGTAAAATCACTGACTGAATAAGAAAAATGCCCTCCCTCCTCTTTGAGTGCAGTAGTTTGGCCAATAACGTATTTATATGTGTATATGTGTATATGTGTATATGTGTAAATTTGGTTTAATGTTGGTCTTGATCACATGCAAAATTTTAATTTAATCGGAACCTTTTATTTTCGTTTTCGACTAATCGTGAGATTATTTTTAAAATTTAACCAATGAAAGGATTTGTCTGAAACCTTGAAAATTTGATAAAATGTTGGTCTTAATGATCTTGCAAAATTTAAAATTGATCGGATCAAACAATCATAAGATTTTTTTAAACTTGTTGAACCAAGCAACGGATTTCAAAACATTTTCAGTGTACAACATGCAAGCCGCTGAGTTGGTCCTAATTTGCGTGTAAAATTTAAGCTCGATAGGGGAAACGGTGTGTTGTGAAAACCGGCACCAACAGGAAAACAAACAAACAAACAAACAAACAAACAAACAAACAAACAAACAACAAACAAACAGAAACAGAGGTCCGTGCAAAAGAGACGAAAGGACAAGCTATCACTTTCCTTGTAATTCGGGTGATCGCTTATCGTTATCAATATCAACACTATGAGGTTTCGTAGCTTAAATTTATGGGATTTATAATGTTATTTAAAATATCAAAATTGCCGCACAAAGTCAGATGTTATCTGGAAGAGTAGTATTTCAGAAAACAAAGAGTAGTATCCATTTCGATCGTCAATGCTAAATTCTCCATAAGACTACTTCGTACGGGTGTCCGCGGGTATGACGACCGTCGCATCCTCTCATTGTCGCGCGGCGTTTCGATTTCACTGCCTCCTACATGACGGTCGTTTACTGAATGATCAGCTGATTGGAATTCATTTCTGATTGGCATCCACCAGGCCGATAGTCCAAGATGGCCGATGTAAACAAAAGCAGAACTGTCATTCGTGTTTCCAGTGACATTTCACGCGAATTTTCACTAAAAGACGTGTGTTTATCAACTAAAAACGTCATAAAAGTGTATTGTATTCTTTTTGTAATATACTAAATGAAGTGCAAAAGTGACAGAATCATGAAAACTATATGTGTTGTTCTGATAGAATCAAAACAAGTGAAGTTGTGATTGCCATAGATTTGACAATCCTTGCAAAATAAAAAAATAAGTAAAAAAATAGTTAAAAAAACCTTGCGAAATACCGGCCACTGGAGAGTAAGATTGAAGTAAGTTTCTAATTTTATTAACTTTCTATTTCCAATGTAGCACAGTTGAGACAAAACTAATAATAATTTTTGATGGACAAAGTTGAAAATGTTTCAAGAAACGGATTGAACAATTGACGCAAACGTAAAAACTTGGATTTGCTGAATTTTATCTCGTTCACGTAGTCGTGTCTCTTGAATTGTGCATTTGGCCTTTTAAGGAGCGGCTGGAGAGGAAGACAAGGCAAACAACATCATTTATCATTTTGTAAGATGTATGAATAAATAAATAAATAAATAAATAAACTGACATTTTTGTACAGTCACGAGTCATGACGGACGCTACACTTAATTGAACTTTTCTAAAAGCCATCCTTTCTGAGTGAAGTTGCTCATGGTTTCCCTAAGTCGCGAGGCAAATCATGTGTAGGTTCCCTACTATTAGCCATGACTTCCTCCTTTCCACCATCCATCCTTACTAATACTTCATAATCATCATTTCACAATCCTAAACTCACATCTATAATCTACCACTAGGAAAACGCTTGGTGTAATGCGATGATAATCGAACACCGGTATGTGCGCAGCACACCTTACCATGATCTAACCGAAATTCCGTAACCTACCTAATACAAGGTTACACACGTGTAAAACTCGTAGGTATTGAAAAATACCAAAATCGAAAAATTTCCCTGTGGGTCATTTCACCCCCCTTAAAATGCATTGTTAATTTGTAAGTTGGTGAGAAATCAACACTGGAAAGGTATACGCAATTTCTTTTTGCCAGGAGCCCCTCCTTCTCAAGTTACGCATTAAGGTTTTTTAAAAGTCCCTGGTTTGTACACCCAACAAAACATAAAACGATATTTAAACGAAACGGATTGGCTGCTGGTCAGGTTTCTGGACAATCAATCCTTGTTTATCAGTGAAATCAGAGCTCCCCTTCTAGAGTTAGATGACGAGTTAGCATAGCTAGGATGATGCCAACAAATCTTTTTCAGCAAATCTGTTTCTTTCGAATACCGTTTTATCTTTTGTTAAGTGTACCACAGACAAGTAAATAGTTAAGTACTTGCCTGTGTATGTAGGCAACCAGTTAGGTAACCACGAGAGCTGTAGGCTGCGTCTCAACATGCCATTTGTTGCGACCCTCCGACTAAAAATAATGCGACATTTAAATATATTGGTATCCAGGAAGATTCCAAGTGACTGAGTAGAATTTTTACAATCCCCCCACACACATAGTTTCTTTTATAGGGGGGATTTTCGTAAATTACAGAAAAATATATGTGTGTAATCAGTAATGTTGGTAATATCAGTAGTGTGTGTAAAACAAAAATGCAACAACAAAAAAATGTTGCAAATATTGCAAAGTACAATGAAAAATAATAGAAGCAATAAATTAATTTAAAACTATTCATATTTCAGTTCACTTGTAAATTCTACAAATGGTGGCAGAAGTAGGATCCCGTTTGAAACGTATCAAACGAACATTTACATGTCTAGTGACCCACTCCCCTAACACAAACACATAGTTTTTATAGAGGTGATGTAGGTAAGTTGTGGAAAAACATACTAACTCTAAAGGGTCATTGAACCTGGAATTCCTCAATTGCCGGGCAAGTGCTGTAAAACTAAAATGCACCATCTAAAAATATCTTTATAGTTAAACAATTCCTTTTTCCCCTATTAGTTTGGATGTTAATTCAAAAAAAACTATTAGGACTTTTCACAAACTATTTTTAATTGTACATCAATATGGGAATAAGGAATAACACATTCATTTTCCTTAGAACTGAACAAAATAATGAAATGTGTTGGCTACAATTGTTACATTCTTCATTGTCATGAAGGAATGGACGCCTGGACCTCTGTCATCTCATAAGAACGTCTGCCCCATCTATGTATCTATAAATATAATGTATGTAGTTGATCAGAGCTTATGATGCGATGCAATTTCAGTAGGTAAGAGGATTCCTGGGCTCCACATTAACATTATATAGCTTTTCGTTTCTTGCATGTTTACATCGACTCTTATACTTCTCTTAGTTTTTTGTGAGAATATAGTGGATAATATACCGAGATATGTTCGAATTATATAATAATTTTCTCTCTCTCCACATAAATAAGGTACCTATTTACTGATAACAAATGAGGAAAATCTCGTATTTCCTAACTTCGGAACTTCACCTGGCCTCAGTTGCTGATTAGAGACGTATCATGTTTCCTTAGCAACTTTTCTCCGTATCGTAGCATCCAAGAAGTTAGCACAAAATTACATTCCTCTTCACTTAATGCATAAAGCTTAATGTCGTGAGAGCGTTGCTACGATACACGTGAAGATTTCATCTGATCTTCTTGGGGACAATGCATTCCTTGGACAGTTCTGTTCCACAGTAATCACTAATCAGCTATTTCACACATGTCACCTATCTACAATAGTATAATGCATTCACGTATTCCTTTGCATTTCAAATGACGTGATTTATAATGTCAATAAACTTTAACGCTGAATGTCTCCTGGTTAAGATGATTCCGACCACTCAATTTGTGAAACATTATTTTATCTACCAAAAAATTACTTAAAAACTACTTTGTAACCAATATGCAAGAGGGAAATTCTACACATTATTTCAGAAAAATTAACATTGTTTATTTAATCAAATCTTGTTACAATTATAATTATTGTGTCAATGGATGTCACACAATTCACAATTGAAAAAAAATATGTGGTGATGCGTAATTAATACAAACTTATGCTTATTTTATATAAATTTGCATGTATGGAGTAAATACATACATTTCATGTTATATGTTATATCTTTTAGTTTCTTCTCTATTTATTGTTTTTATTTTAATCTTTGAAGTCCGCACCGTTTTTATTGTAATTCTATTGATGTTATCAAATCAGTTGAAAAAAATGTGTTCCTCTTCGTGTTCCTCGAATCATCCACCGACTGAGAGAAATAAAATATGTCTCTCCCTTTATGTAAGCTATACATGTGAGAGTACTGATATAAAGTAAATTCGTTCAGTAGCGTTGCTCTCATTTGCAGAATCGGCAGCAGCCAGCCCTTTTAGATTGTTCGAAGTAAATATATTCCTGTAAAAGAATTGATTTTATTTATATTCCTTACGATGATTTTACGTAATACGTAATATTACGTTATTAAAAAACAATGTTATAATTACCAGTAAGAAGGCAGCACCTAGGAGAAGTGCCTTCGCCTTCACGTCTACATTTTCCGAGGGGAAAGAAACTGTCAAATTATAGCCAACAGCCACATCATCCCATCCATGTGAAATCGTTGCCAAATGAGTTAAACCATCTCGACTGCAAACCTGGAATTCATGTGTATAGTTCAATATATCTATGTGAAGTTTGTTCATTCAAAAAAATAAAAGTGTGAGGTGATGTTATACTTAGGAAGCTAAGCAACTCACAATATGAGTTGAATGTTCCCAGTGACATCACTTAGCCCGAATGAACACGCCTGGCATAGGTACCTTGAACTGTGCCTCAGTGTAGACGGCACATATGCAGATGTTGGGTCCCTCGATGCGGTAAATGACGTCACCAGTTGAATCTTTTACTACAAACGACGGTATGAGGAGAGTCCATTCTTGTTCGATTGATCCAATTAGATCTCCAGGAGGTGAGTAGACTTTCAGTTGCTAAGTAACAAAAGATCAATCATCTGAACAATATAGTGACAAACAAATAATTCAAAACAATCCTTGATCAAAATATTATTATTAATAATAATAAGATATCATAGAATTGACTTTGCTTCAAAAATATAACATGTTTAGATTCCTGATGGTTTGAGAATCACTGGAATTAAGTAACATTACATGTTATACGTTCTTCACATAGATTTTGACTCGATGTAGACTAATTTAATTTCTTATGCTTGATAGGTGACAATGAGGGGAAAAAATATCGTGGGAAGGAAGCGCTCGTGGCCTATTATAAAGCAACCTTCTTGAGAAGTTTTATTTTTAATTTTAATTTTTACTGAGGAAAATCACGAAAAAATGAAAGTCAGGAAGGTTTGCCGCGGTAATCGAACTTAGACCTCGGGCGTGTATTCCAAAGCGTTACCCACAAGACAACTTGTATTGTAAACATTGAGAAGAACGGGACTAAGATTCTGGGATTGTACGATGTAGTTTTCAAATCATTGCTTATATACGCAGCAATCATCCCACTGGATGATATTGAACCTATACAGCAAAAGTAACTTAATTCATAATAATTAATTGCAAATAGTTAAATAATTGCAACGTATTACATTAGATTGTGAGAATGATCTCCATGTTTGTCACACCTGTAGATAGCAACCGAAGCAGCAAGTGTGAAAGGCGAACCGCCGGGAGAAATGGATGGCTTCTTGGCGACTGTGGTCCAGCAATCTCATCTCGAAGCCTCTCGCTGAGCCACACATCCCTCGCTGCCATCCTGAAGACGTCTCGGCGCCCACATACAGCGTCTCTCCGCGGGGCACTTTCACGAGATAGCGGTTCTCGGACTCCACATACGCCAGGACTGAACAGACAATCAATAGCTGCCTTCTAAAATGTGTTTTCTAAACCAATCTCCATACAAATATTAATATCGTTAGGTTGTTATCTGCTTAGAAAATTGTAACTTCGCGAAAGTGAATTAGAGGATGGTTTTAAGATGATGACGAGGATGATGAAAGAGTTACGCATGAGATGAGATGGGAAAATAGTCAGTCGTTGCTTGATTCACCTAATCGATTGAAGTTAAATTTAAAACACCACAATAAGGATGGACGCCCAAAATATCCTATTCCAAAATTCCCATAATTAGTTATTCTAATATCATGTCTAACACTTTAATTTTAATTTTATATTTATATAGTGTGAATGACACTTGCATTAGTTGAGACTACAGTGTAAATTATGATCTATTAACGTAATTAAATAATTAATTCGTGTCTTACAAGGGTAAGAAGACGATCGAGAATGTTATAAAACTCAGATGCTTGAAAAAAAAAAACTTAAGTCTCACTCTCAATATTCTAAAATTCAAGACTAAACATTTTTACAAGTAGATGTACAGATGACGGTGATAAAGGAATTTGATGTGAATCTTACGGTCGTGCAGTTCAACAGTTTGTTGAATGATCAGCTTCTCAGCGCCAGCCAGGAAGTCGAGTCCAGAGAGAGGTATGAAGTGATTGACGTTAGTGGATCGCCAGTTCACTGTAAAGTTCAGTGTGTTATCATCAAGAGCAGAACACTAAATCGTAAGAATAGCATTTGAAAACTAGTTGAGGTTTTCAAGTCCTTGATATAGAAATATTCTTGAGAACCTAGTAATTGATATGACATGATATTTTGAAATGTATTTTTCTAAAGAGTACAGTTTAATTAACTAAAAGTTTTCAACTGTCCCTATACATACGATTTGCCCCAGCTAAATATGAAGGATGTAGGAAATTTTACCTGTAGAGACAGGAATGGGCATTCTATTCCCAGGGAAATCTGAAATACAAAAATACATCAGTAATCAGTTAGCTTAAGTTGATGTCGCCAATTTCGTTTCAAATAGTTTTAAATTTTGATACGAAACCTCCAAATAAGTGAACATTAATCAAAGTAAGTAAGTTTATTTCCAATAGACAAGGTACAAGTACAATGCATGAGACCCTTAAGCATAGATATGCTTTGTTCAGGGTGTATGGAATATCATATTGCTAAAATATTGCTAATAGTTAAAAAAAATATATATACCTATTTTTATGCTAAGAGTAGGTACAGTTTTTATGTTAAATAGTCGATCGTTCAATATACATGGTTCCATTTATTCATTATTTCATTCATTCATATATTCTTCTAGCGAATAATAAGCCTTTTGCACTAGAAATGTCTTGAGTAAATACTTAAATCTATTAATATCTGTAATATTTTTTATGTTTTCAGGTAGTTTGTTGTACAGCTTACATTTGATATATTTTGAGTTTTTTTGTGTTTGTTTTGTTCTATAGTTTGTTGTGTGAACGTGTGATTTTATTCTTGTGTCGTGTGAGTGTATATGTTCGTTGAGTGTATGTTGTTGTATGTTCTTCTTAGTATTGAGTGTGCATTCGTATATGTACAGGCTGTGTGTTGTTAGGATTTTGTGTTTTATAAAGTGACTCTTGCAGTGTGGCTTTATGAAAGTACCCTTTTTATTCTTAAGCCCTAAGATTGTTCTGATTGCTCGTTTTTGAAGTTTAAATATTTTGCTAGCCTGACTTGAATTTCCCCAGTGTTCTATTGCGTATCGCAGGTGTGACTCAAAATTTGCGTAGTAGGCAATTTTTGATGTTTTCAAATTTGTTGTTTGTCTTACTACTTTAAGGGCAAAGCACGCAGAACTTAATTTATTTTTTAGAGTTTCACAATGGCGATTCCAGTTTAGTTTTCTATCAATAGTGATGCCGAGAAATTTTGTATTATCTACTTTCTTTATTTCTGAGTTGTCAATGTTGTTACTAATTGTTTCGAAGCTGTCAGTGTCGTAGTTTTTGTTGTTAAAAAGGATGAAGTTAGTTTTGGTTGAATTTAGCACAAGTTTGTTATCCTGGAACCATTTTGTCGCATCTTCCACAACCTTTTCTGCATTTAACTTGAGATTCTCTTTGTTATTTGCCTTGACTATTATACTAGTGTCATCTGCAAATAGTTCGGCATTTTCTAGTGTGTTTGGTAGATCATTAATGAAAATTATGAAAAATGTAACCTAATACGAGGGATGTAATACGAGGGATGTAATACGAGGAATGTAATATGAGTTATGTAATATGAGGGATAACATCCCAACACAAGCTCGGAGGGTTAAAAAACAACTCAAAAATGATTATACGATCATAATGGCATTTTAGTATGAAAGATGATACAACGTGATCATGAACCAATAGAATTCGTTCGTATGTGCTCTTCGATAACACTTTTCTATAAAGAGATTGATTTTTGTACCTATCCGCTAATAACCTATCTTCGATAGTTGATTTGGTTATAATGGCATATTCATCTTCTTTGTAAGAAATTAATCCTATCTAAAAAAAATGAAAGTTGAACACAACAAATTATGGAATGAACTGGAGCACAACAGATTAAATAATGGTTGTCGTGATGACGTATCTCAAAACTATCTTTCAACTCTTATCAACGCAATTTCAAAGTAAAACAAAGAAAGGTTAATAAAATAATTATCCTACGTATGAATTGCTTTGAAATGACAATGTGTAAACTTACCAGTAGATCTTGGTTGTACAGTAATTGTGCTTCTCTCTTCAAATACTGGCATATCAAAATCAGGAGGTTCAAAGTGTAGAACATCAATAGTTGAGACACCCTGGGATTCATTCCCATATTCCGTTTCATCAGAAACACGTCTTTCGTATGTTTGTGACATTCTTGAAAAATCCTTTAAATTGATGTCTTCCATTAACCTCGACCAACATCAATACCTCATAGTCAAAAAGAAATCGCACCTCCTCTAATCACTGTTACCCCTGGATGGTGATTCTGATGACTGTAGCATACTTTTGTCTTATCTGGTCGCCTATATTCATTGTGATAACCCTTATCTATCCATTTGTTTCACCGAAGCTATGCTATCACGCTGCTATCAGAACACAGCACATCTGATATCTATAATTTTGGATTTCTTATCATGATTGCGTGATACCCTATAATTAACACCTCCGTACAGACACATTATGATAAGAATTGGTAAGGTTTGTCATAATTGGTATGATTCTTACTCATCCATTGGCAAGACAATAAACTCGATATGTATTAAATATTTTCTCTTATCACTTCAACGGGTCTCTTTATGTTCGCTTGAGAGGTCTGTTTTGAAATATGTTTCTCCTCTATTCTATATGATATTTAGTCCACCAGCAAAGTATAGTTTTTTCTTCTTTCATTGATAAATGCACGTATGTACTTATGTAGAAACTCTGATTTATTATAGTTATAGTGATAATATCATTTGCTAGCATTTCATGGCTGTTCACTACGGACTTTTAAATCGAGAGGGTATGGTCCTTACAGCCACTGAAACGAGAATGACACTTTGAAAGGAAACTAGCCCTTAGCATCAAAATTATACTAAGAAGAGACATTGATATCAGGATATCTTACTACTATTCCTCTGATATATCTTCATGTTTCTTGTTTTATATTTTTCAATGTTGATATGATATTATTATATAGAGGAGGAGAGATTTCTTGCCGTGATCAATGAACCTTCCACTATTACCCTGGAGGTCGTTTTCAATGCAGCATCGGCTTACAACGCTATCAGATAATAAGATTTCGTTTTATAATATGGCACATGCAATCTCAAAATACAAGAAGAAACGTAAAACATATTTTGCTCTGACATTTTAATGCTAATAGAGTTAGTAAAAAGATGATAGAAGCAGATTAGATTATTATGGTTTAACGGCGCGTCAACGACGAAGTTATATTGCGCACATTAATTTTTACTTTTAACTTTGTTGATGATAAGTGGAGGACATGGGAAGGGGTCGACCCAACGGGCCCGATCCGGGGGAGTCTGAAACTGGTGGGAAAGCCAGTTCAGATAGACCGGGGGGGGGGAGGCTTCGGGCCCGTGAGATCCGATTTCAGGGGGATCACCATCTCGAGGGGGAGGCCGGCCCGAGAGGCCCACGAATTTGGGGAGGGCATGGGACTAGGTCGACCCTGTCTGCGACTCTGGACTGCACTTAGTTGGGACCAACAATCATAATGTGAGGCGGCCCCTTAAACCCCACACCGTGTCAACATAGCAGTCCATTGGTGAGATGATAGAAGCAGATTTGGAAAATGGAAGTAACTAAAATCCTGAACATTCGAAGAAAAGTACAGATTACTTGATTCAAAGTTGTGCTCGTTTTTCTAAATTTTCTCCATGAGGTATTTGTTGTGTGAATGTTTACATTGAATTGGATTAGGTACATTGTAACTGAAGCTCTTTCTACCTATAGTCTGAAATTAAGTTTGGTGATAATTGAGTTTGTGCAAATGAACTTGTGTTTCACATTCCATAATGATTTTATTTATGTATCGGACAGTATACCTATGTCCACGTATATTTTCACAAGGTAACATCACATGTTTTGGAGGTATTAACATTCTTAGCATGCACTGGAAAAGATCCGTGGGTTACTTATAGTGTTTAGGTTACACAGAAGTATTAGCTAATAGGTCCGTTAGAACAAGGAGAAGTC
This sequence comes from Leuctra nigra, assembly GCA_934045905.1. NCBI lineage: Eukaryota > Metazoa > Arthropoda > Insecta > Plecoptera > Leuctridae > Leuctra > Leuctra nigra. Next base: position 7,395,974 of record OW203763.1, on the reverse strand, counting down.
GTCTACAAGCACTTTAATACCCAATTAATACAAATTAGCTCTATTGTAATTTGCGAACACAGCTGTTGTTTTCACAAAAACTGATCATACATTGAAATATATTATAACTTTTAAATTGTAATTGGGTGACACGAATAATACAAGTGATCACGTTCAACATTAGAGCACTATATCGAAAGCTACATTAGGAATGAATAAATGTAATAATGATCCAAATGCAACTTTTAAAAATAACAGAATTATACTGAATATTTCAGTATATTCAAATGGAAGGTTAGTCTGATCTACTCACCAATGGTAAAATACTGTTTGGAAATGGATTTTTTGGCAAAAGTAATTTTTTTAATAATTTAGATCTCGCTATCTATTAGTAATTATTGTCTTCAATATATTTAGATGTCTGTGCGGTGTTTTCTTTGCACTCCCTCCTAAAACGATTCTTAAATAAAAGTTTGACCTGTTGTTGAATAGATCTCGTAAAATCATTATTTTTAATCAAGCAATTGGATCACATTATTATCATTTGCAATAAAACAAATCAATCACTGTCGTCAATAATTTTGTTAGCCATGTTAATTATTTTGGCTTTAATTGCCATTTATCAATCTAATTTAATATTTTCGTTCGTAAATTATCAATATTTATTTTCCAATATATTTTTAACCTCTATAATATATATTATTTTAACTAGACAATATAATAGTAATATTCTATCGTCAGTTCTTAACATAAATATTACATTTTCTTTTCCAAAAAATAAAATCTTCTCGGCTTCTTTTCCTCGTTTTCTACAAGTGAAATATAATATTCAATAATCGTCCCTCTGATTAACTTTACTTTCGTGCCCTCTCAAACTCAATCTATAAATATGCGTGCATATTAATACATTATGAAATATTGAAGTCTGATATTTAACATGTTTACAATTACGTCAAAAATAATTCCTTTGACACTTTTAATGCCCCAATTCTTCTGGACTTTTTGGCAGTCTTCTCACTATAAGATCTTTGAGTAATTTGTCTTACATTTGAGTTGACTAATTTCACTTTTGTCATTTTGTTTCCAAACCGCCAATGTATTGTCAAACTTGTTTCTATATGAAATGAATCATTGTCCGAAAATGCCTAAAAGAAGCTTGATTATAAATTAAATTACTACATTGATACCGCATCTTGGTAATTTCCAATAAATGCTAGATAAACGATAACTATCCATTTAAAATGGAAACAACATAGATGTTTAGTCAATAGACATGATAAATAAAACATTTACTCTACACCAAACTGCCAGAGTGTCCACAGACATCAAAAACAGTTTAAACATCTACATCAAAACTGATGGCTAAACCCTGGACCCCTACTCTTAATTTAATCTAAAGACACCCTGGCTATATAGGAAGTAGTCTCTTTTTTAATTTAACAAGAAATTGGACAAAAATTACACCTTGTTTAGACCAATATGTAGTTTAAGAATGATTCCACGGTGGCTGATTGGGCGGCAGCGGTGCGTCGCAGAATCTCTCCCAGCATTGCCCGTCGACCCCCGGAAACTCGTCGACGCGATGGCGACTTGCGGCCATGACAGTTCGCAGTGCTCTCTTCTCACAGTGCATGTCACCGTTGCACATGTCATTCGCACGGCTCAAGAACAGACCGTCACACGAGGCATCGGCGCCCTGCACATGAAGACAGTCATTAAGTTCGATGTTTGTAATTGAGTTGGGTAAAATGAAGAACATAAGTTGAAAGTTTACGTTGAAAATTAAGGTTGAGTTGCTTGGAAAGTTGCGTTCGTCAAACTCATGTCACTATATAGGTACACTCATATTCTAACTATATTATGTATAAACTTCGCAATAATAAAGGTACTTTGCTCCTAACATGATTTATGAGATTGTTTTGTGATTCTGGAAGTAATTTCGTAGTCGCTTCGAGCTGGTGAAAGAATATGTCACTATTCATGAATGAAAGAAAACATCCCAAACAATGGCAGATCAACCTTGTGAACGTTTCAGTTATACAACAGTCTTATTGATTGGGTATGTTGAGCATCTAGCTCGCAGACAAACAAGTTAAGTCACTCCAGATGCAGCTTGATGGGTTTTAATAGATTTGCAATAGTAAATTCATGGGGTTAGTTTTAAATGTACAACAATAAGAGAGAAGAAAACTGTATGTAAAATGGTATTTTACAGGTTTGAATAGTTTCTACGAACTGAAGCTGATAATTATTTTGTTGAATAAGTTTCAACAAAAGTTAGAATTTAAGTTTCCAGTCGCATAGAAGTAAAGTGACTAATACTCACGCAGACATAGCATATCTGATGCAAGGTGCAAAGTGGCAAGAACTGCATCTGTTCATCTCCTGCCCTGGACTGGATGCCGTGGCAGTGCTGGACAATGTTGCTCAGAATCGGACACTCCTCTTCATCTAGATACAATTAGCAACAACATGTAATAACATTTCAAGTATCCATACCTGCAGCTCTCGCAAAGGTGCATGTCAAAGGTGCACTCAAAGATGCATCTCTGGTTTAATTTCAGCGTACAATATCAGGATATTGCGGCTGTATAGCATGAGACTTTCCCTGTACTACAACAAAATTGTCAAGATAGTTTCATACAAATTATATTACGTAGGTATATTTAAAAAAACTTTTCATTTTGGTCACTAATATCAACTTCGGTTTGGACTGACTAACGTTTGCAGGATACTTTTTCTGCATTTAATAAGAAGCGTTTGTAATTAATAAATAATTCATTTTAGCTATTCCAAAGTGTTGGACAGGAGATTAAGAGGCAGTGACCACAAAGGCTACAAATAATTTTTGTTATGAGGAGTTTAGAAGGGGCAGTGCAAGATGTGAAGGAAAAGGCATACTTGTCACTCGTGAGACCGGTAGCGGAATATGCAGGAGCGGTGTGGGATCCCCACAAGGTGGGACAGATCAAGAAAGTAGAAAGTATTCAAAGATGGGCAGCAAGTAGGGTAACCGGGAAACTAAGGAGAAGAAAATGGATCATACTGGACAATAAAAGGGCCGGGATAAATATAAGACTGAAGAGAGGGCCAGAGAGTGTGACTGAGATAATTAATGGACTAGGATGGAAATCGTTGCAGGAAAGGAGAAGAGAGATGAGACTCTGCAATATGTTCAGAGCTTACTCTGGGAGTAGTGCGTGGGATGAGATCAGGCAAAGACTCAGGAAAGCAAACTACCGTGGGAGAAGGGATCATGAAGAGAAGGTGAAAATAATAGAATCGAGAACTAACATTGGAAAATACTCATTTGTGAGAAGAACAGTCGAAGAATTTAAGGAAGGTGTAATAAAACCAATGCCAGGGAGTGTGGGGGAGTTCAAAGAGAGATTGATAAAGTTACTTATAGTGAGGTCAGAATGATAGATTATAGAAGAGCCATGGTATGAATTTTCCTGAAATACGTTAGTCATAGAAAGAAGATTTTTAGTTTGTATTAATTACCTACTAGCTACAAATATATTTTAGGTATATAAATTATTAATTATGACCCTATCATAATTACTATTAGATTAATTATATTATCAAGATATTCTTTTGCTTAATAATATCAACACTTTTATTATAATAATTATTATAGGTATAATTATTAAATTAAAATTAAGTGTTACCACCTGTATTAATACAAATTGTAACTTAATAAATCAAATCAAATACTAATTTTGCTCAAGATTTTGCTTCCTAGAGATATCACTAAAATTTTTGTAGTCTTGATAATATAATTTGTACCACAAACGGACGCAGAACTGCCCAGTCGGGACCATGTTGCAAATAAGTACGAATGTTTTTGGTACCTAATGTCAATTTTGTGGTGGCAAAATTTCACCTCGCTCAGAGATCACAACTATTAGCAAAAGTCATTTAATGCATTTCAAAAACAAATCTGGCCTGTATTGGAAATATTGGAAATGTTCAAACAACGGGAATCAATACCGCTGAAACTCTGTCTCCAGTCGTTTTCTCCTTATGATTAATTTTTAAACTGTGAACCATATTATTATGAACGCGTTTTGATATGTTGAGGCTTACTTTGGTCGTATGGTTGAGGTCTCGCGCCGCCCATATATCCCTCCGACATTGTATCAATCATGGCATCTCCGTACCCCTCGTGACCCTCCTGCATTTCTCCAGCATACCCCTTCTTCTCGCTATCATTCTTTAACTCCATCTTCTCACTTTCCCCATCAGACTTATCTTTCTTGAAAGCCACTCGTTTTTTCACACTTTCTTCGGCATCCTCTTTGCCAGCACGGTTTTCGGGATTGTATTTTGACATCTTCTGGGCGGCTAGGCTGGATTTAAACTCGCCCAGAGCTCTCCTCATCTTCTCCAAGTTATATGCTGCCGCCAGACGTGACATCACTTTATCCTTCACATCCTGGATCTCCTTTGAGTCGGTGGTACCTGGAGAAAGCCAACATTTCATTAATGTCATATTTTTAACGAAACATGTCTCAAAAGATTTGATAAATTCAAAGATTGTGTTATGAAATTATCAAATTACTTCCAAATCCGTTACGATAAATACAGTTATTGCAATAACTGGGTACCTACACATTATCTATGTGTAGATTATAATGTAGTGGAGGCTATAAAAACGGGGATCAATAGTGTATGACAACTTATAGTAGCAATTGTTGATCAGTGGCAGTCCAAGCAGCATTTTCAAGGCATGAATATAACCTGTTAAACCTCCAAGTATAAAATAGCAAATACTGTTTGCTGTTCTTCTCAGGAAATAGGCAAATATGTTGTTATTTCTCAACAGGTAATAGTATTTGCTCGATTTCCCCATTGCTTACTTTACCCGAGGAATAACAGCAAATACAAATACTACTTGTTGAACAAATAAAATAAAAAAAAATCGTTGAAATACTTAAAATAAATGTTTGACTACTTGATATTATGCTTTGGGCTACAATATCCCCATAAAAATACCCTATAAAAGGCCAAGCCTTGCTATATGCAAAATTATTGAAATTTTGTTTATAATTGCCTTCATGAGCTCCAGTGTACTTGACTGCTTCGTTGACAATGAGATCTTCAATGTTCCGGAGTTTGGAATTCATGTTGTCCACTCTTGTCTCATCAATGTCCACACCTCGGCTCTTCTTAGCAAACTGTTGAGATCGCTCGGCGTCAAATATTCGAGTATCGAACGGCTGGGCTAAAACGTGGATGCTCTTTTTATACAATACAGCACCGCCGTTCTTGTTACTGCGGAAAGCGCTTGATTTCTTCGCACCTCCAGATTTGTAGTATTGATTGAACAGAGGAGAATCCTCGTCCATCATTCGACTTCGAGAATCTTGAAGGTTCGATCCAGTCTTCTTGCGGCGACGATCGAGACCGAAATAATCAGACCAATCAATAGATTTCTTCCTGACTTCGATGGGAATCTCGAGACGTGACATTGTGACCGGGAGCTCGATCTCATCATCATTGGCTTCATCTTCGCTTGGAGTGTCATTCTTCTTAACGTATTGATTCACAACAACCGTGACTTCAATGTTAGTTGTGTTCTGTTTCTGTGTGACGGGTGGTGATGTCGTCGTCGTCACCTTCTGTTTGGTGACGACGTGGTTGCCGATGATCTGAGGGACAATCTTGATCTGATTTTCTTGACTCGCCGGGGAGAAGATGTGACTCAACTCACTGGCAACTTGTGGGTCAGTGCTGTGATGATCCGAGGCGTCCTTCTTCCTGCGAATCTCGCCGCCGACGTGATGGTGTAACGCTGGAGGACTTGTGTAGAACTCAGAACTGCGCTTCGCCATCATAATGCGCTTCTTCTTGAAAAGAATAGGATCGTAAGGATACTTTTTCTGAATGTGATGCAGAGGGACAACCAACTCTTGAGGCACGTGGTACGACTTCTTCGAGTGTCCTTCATGAGGCAGTGAGTTTGGCGACTCCTCTTCATCGTCTTGCGTTGCCGCCATCCATCGCTCTCTTTCACGGTCTCGATGTTCCGCCTCACTAGCCGCTTTCATGCCAAGTCGTAAAACATCTTCGTCATTTTCACCAGAGAAATCGATTCCATCATTTTCACGTAATTGTTCGACTGCTTCCCGATTGTACTCAGGTGAAACGTATTTCAATGAATAGAGGAAAGCATTATCAGGTCCTTCTGTCTCATCCAAACGTTGCTTGCTCCTTTTCTTAAAACCAAACCCTCCTGCATTCATTGCCGCTCCGTGGTTGAAAAAATTATACCCCGTTCCTCCATTATACCTCTTGTCCAACCTAGAATCATCGTCTTTTCCATCGGGACCGCCTTCTCCAAGATAATCGAGGATTTCTTCTACTTCATTCTCTGTAAGAGACTCCAAATCTAGTCCATTGGGATGCGATATCCTGCTGTGTTCGAAGTGCGAAGGCATAATCGGATATCCTTCCCCCTCTGCTTCTTCCAGCTCTCGCTCTTGCTCCATCCTCCTGCTGATCGTCTTCATCAACTGGCGCCTAGTCTCCATGACGTCTTCTCCATTTTGAGATCTCTCACGGAATGATGTTGGCCCTCCGAAGTCACTTCTCTTCTTCACACCATCAGCTATTTTGGCGGCGAAACGGTCAGGAAATTGACGCTCTCGGAATGCCGAGCGCTTTGCCTCGTCGCCAACTCGGTAATATTGATTTGCGTCGTTATCATTCTGAAATTCATTCTCCAAATAGTCGATAGCAAGTTTTTCGAGGAGCTTATCGTTAGCAGCAGCGGTCAAAGCCTCCATATCGGGTGGGGAATCAAATCCTGCAGATGGTACAATGTTGCCAAGAGACTTTTGGAAGCCGTAACCAATGTTCTCCGGCTGGCCATCTTCTGTGAAAGTGAGGAAAAAATCAAGTTTCAGATCTTACCCAGTACTAATTTACATGTGAAAAGCAAAGAAACACGAACATTCTTTTTCTTAGAGGGCGAGAAATAAAATATCACGCCGCTGACACTGGTATTGATTGTTAGGTGGGAAACGCAATGTCTCGATTAAGAATAGAAACCGTGCAAAATACTTAATCTGCATATGCTCTTTAACGTAAGTGTGAAATAGGCCACTGCAGAGTTTTACGGGATGACCTTGGATTCACTCTGTGTCTGTCATAGATGGTGGCCTATTTCAAGCGTAAGTTGTACAACCGCCTCGTTATGTTGTGATAAACGCCAGTGATAAAACCAGTATTGCAAATCATCCTTCTGTATATACAAATATCAATAAATCTAGGCAACTTATACTACGTCTGTGTACGACTGGTAGTCGCTAAGGGGGTAAGTTTTATCACAACATAATGCGTTGACTATACAGCTCATTCTTAAAAGCAAATTTTAATTACAGTTTATTCCAATGAGAAATACAAATGCATTTAAATCTTACCATTTGGATCTCTGACTGGATTCAAATACACAACTTCTTCTCCATTCTCTCGATATGGCGATAAGCCATAATAATTCGCATTCGCGTCCGAGTTGGCAAGGTCTCGTTGCCGTCGATTGACGGCGTCTAAAGCCGCCATGAGACTGTCATTGTTGTCGTATTCCTGAGCTAGAGCAAGCAGTGCGACAGTCAGGACGACGCTCAACAATGTCCACAGATGCATGCCTCAGCAATCTGCAACAATGAAGAACATAACAATACATGAACTTGTGAAGAGAACCAGATGAACTGCTTTTATGTCAGAGATACACGACACAGATTTCACGCTTACGGTGTTTATACACTCATCCTTGAGTACGTACAATAAGAGACAATATAATACAATTCACTTGACAAAATCACTTACAAAAATCTGGACAAAGCAAACAATTTTCTATCATATACCTACGTCTCTGTAAACAGCGTGTGTCAAAATGTAAAATGTGAGTGAAATGCGGTTTATGAATTACATGCAATTGAATAGATCGGATCGGAAATGCATTATAATAGTACGTATTATTTTATCTATTTCAAAAGTTAGAAACCAAAATCGAAATGATTTTCCTTTACCTGCTAAAGTTTTGTTCATTCTCTGAAGACAATAAATTGAAACCTCAGTATATGACGGGAGTTGCAAGTTACATGACATTTATATGAATCTCTTTGATATGTTGGAAAAGTTTAAAAAACTGTAAATTAAAAAAATAAATATTTTTGGATTTTTGGTCGGTTGATCCATGTTAAGTGTACGTATATTTATTTTTGAAAGCCAATGAAGCCGCGTTTCCTACAGCTAGCATTCAAATTCCCTCCCACACTGGCCGAGTTTGAATGAGATTAACCTCAGTTGAAGGTTGCGTGTTCGAGCCTCGGTTTATCAACTGACAAGTTATATTTTAGAGAAATTGAATGTCAAAACCGAACTAGCAATCTGATATTATGCACAATGTGTTAATCTATATTTTAGCCCGAATGCCTTTAGTGAAGCTTGACTTGATACATTTTGAACCTGCGGAGAATCCATAAAGATTGCTAAAATATAAATCATATGTGGTAAAGGTCATAGTTTAAATTTGAGCACATCTTTCACCCTTCTCCAAGTGCCGTTCTATTCTTATTTATGAGAATAAATACTCCAAGAAAGTGTTTTCAGAAAAGAGTAAGGACTTACTCATTATTTTTTTATGCCGTGCTAAGAAATATATGCAGGATCAGCATGGGAAATAATCGAAGAATCTGTATCCATCATCGTGATATTTTCAATCGTGTATTTTTACCCGTTCAGTATTTTATTTCCCCCTTACAAGTTGAAAGCAAATGTTCAGCAGTCGCAAGTATGTTTGATCATTAAAAGTATTTGCTACAATAAAGAAACCCAATTTTCCAACGAGATGATTTTCTCCCAATTCTACTGTCAAATCGATCAGAATGAAAACTCATTCAAAATGTTTAACTGGCAATTATAAAGTCTTTGCAGAAGGATATTCAAGCATAACTGAATTGAAGTGTACTAGAAGATGATAACCAATCGATATATTTTATAACTCGACAAAGTTCCTGTAATCCTATCAGCTGTACACACTATTTGGCTTTGTCCTTTGACTGTTATACAACACTGGTACCATGGCAACTATGGGTTATCTCGGCGATAACTTTATATGGGTATTGAATTATTATGTACCTCTTCAATTATTAGAACTTGTCCACTCATTTTTAGTACAGAGACAGAGAACTTTAAAAGAGAACTTGACGTTAACATTAAAAGTTCCAGTGTAACAAAAGTTATTATGTATTGAATTATTGTGTACCTCTTCAATTATTAGAACTTGTCAAAGACAGAGAACTTTAAAAGAGAACTTGACGTTAACATTCAAAGCTCCAGTGTAACAAAAGTTATAAAATAATAATGAATATGTAGATGACGAATAACTTATCTAGATAAGACAGAATAATTGCTTTAAAATTATCTAGGTAGGTAACGATAAACATGTTTAAAAAGTGATTTAGATAATCTTTTAGGTAATAATGATAATCAGATAAATAATAACAATTAATAAATAATAACATTAAACGAATGGACTATCAAAAATTTATGAATCAGAAACCAATAAAATATAAGTGCCTCTTATTATTTTTTTCATTAAATTTAAAATAATGTTATTCTTCAATTCAAATTCACACATATAAAGTACAATAACAAATAAATGTTTAAATTATAAAGAAGAAGAATAGCTCTCATGGGATGGGGTCAAAGAGACCCTCAGCCTAGTTCAGTCAATAAACTATAGTTCTATATCTATAGTTATAGTTATAGTTATAGTTATAGTTATAGTTCAGTCTAGTTCAGATCTATTAGTTCAATCAGTTCAGAGATAGGTACATACTCTGGACAACTCAGGTACTTGCCAGTAAAAGCACAAATTAAAAACACTGACAGCTTTTCATTCCGGTGTTGTCCAGAGTAGGAGTTTTGTCATACACATTCCCGGTAAATTAACTTATTCGTTTTATTCTACGTAGTGACTATTTTCACCACCTGGTGAAAATAGCACAAACACTATTTTCCCCAGGCGGTGAAAATAGCACACATACTTTTCACCAGGCGGTGAAAATAGCATAAATACTATTTTCACCAGGTTTTTTAACATACGCAATAGTAAAATATACCGGCTTCATTTTAAATTAAATTTAATTCAATTGAAATACAAATAGATGATTAGATTATGGATATGATTTATTAATACATTATTATTTGTTTATATTGGGTAGTTTTAGCACGAGTCTGGTCTGTTTTGGCTATATAATTCTCAATTCTACAATGCTCAGTTAGTTGGTTGGGTATGATGCGGGGAGAGGTCGACCAAAGGGGCCCAGTCCGGGGGAGTCCAGCACAGGTGGGAAGGCCAGGCCAGAATGGGGGCGATAGGGTTCGGGCCTGTGGAACCCGATTCGGGGGGACAATGTCTCGAGGAAGGAGGCCGGCCCGAGGAAGTTCGAGGGAGGGCATGAGTAGGTCGACCCTGGCTGCTTTTTGTCTGGCCTCACCACTGACCTGTCCGGCCTCACCACTGACCTGTCCGGCCTCACCACTGACCTGTCCGGCATGGGTAGCCCTTACACATGAGCATATGCTCGCCGGCTTAGATGCAATGGATGATATGGCCAACACAAACCCCACCACTGCGCTAAGGTGGCAGACGTCGGGGGGTACGTATACGCATACAAACATACACGCGAACACTTATTCAGAGTGTGTTCTAACAGCTGTTGAAAATTAAAATTACAATTATTTAAAGTTCATTCTAAACCAGCCACTGTGACCATAGAGATCCATTCTGTGACATTGAAATTGCTCTCATTATGTTCGGCGCTGTGATGATGGTACGTTTCCTATAGTAACACATAAAATGTGATAAATACGTATGAAAATTCATAAGTAGATATAAGGTAAATGTACAATTCAAAACTTAACAAACACGTAATAAGAGTTAATTGCTGAAGTTGTTTAAAGTAACTGCATATCAATTTATATTTTTGTGTATTATACCACGGACAAACTCCTCTTCGTGAGTGACGGTTTTATTATTTATGTGTATTTCAAAATAATAAATTTAAACAAAAATGTAGGTACTCTACAAACTTTCAGAATTAAATTAGAGGAATATACTTGTATATTGAAACAGTAATTTCAACAATTGTTTGTTTTTGTGGCGATCTGCATAGTCGAATGCCATTTTTTGTGGAAAAAAGAACTTCTTAGTGAAATAAGAGCAAAATAAATTCCTTTTCTATCATATAATTCCGAATTTGAATATTCGATTACAACTGCCTGGTGTGGCAACTAACCCTCTCGAGTTGTTGCATCTTGTGAGACTGTTGAATATACGTACACAATGTATCAAGTGAGAGAGGTTAGACAAGCTCACGCTGGCTCTAACCACCACCAGAACAAAACACACTCACAGCTAATGGCGGCGGGGGTTCAATTAGCTACTTCTCCATATGACGCTCATACACACACACACACACACACACACACACACACACACACACATCAAAACAGTTTCAAAGTGTAGTGTAACGTAACAGATTATCGATCATCGACAATAGGTCGATAGCGTTGAAAGAACACTCACATACACACATCCCTTATCAAAATTAATAATAAATAATTAATCATAATAATAATTAGTATTATTATTATAGCAATTGCGATGTTATGTGATTGTGTGGTTTCAGAAATGTATGTATTATTTTGAATGTTTATTTTCTTCTCTTGTTAGTCAAGTTTTCGATCAGAATATTATGACGTGATAGAGCTTCATGACGAGGCATCTGCAGAAGATGGCTTTCTCAGTATTTTATGGAGATGACAAACCGAACGCCTACGCACATTTGCGTGTTCCCATTCTGTGTCAGGAGATTGTCTTCCCTTGTCAAGAGTTCTGACGAACTATTCATTCTAGTATTATGAAATATTATCTCATCTCTTCTAGTAAAGTTTAGTAGCATCTTTTACTTAAAAGCATTAAAAGCATTACATTATTACCTATTATACATACTTGCCATTAAAACATTAATTTTTGGTTTGACTATAGCTATCATAATCTTTTAAATTTAATTGGATTTAATATTACAAATATTCTTCTTAATCTTACTTCGTATTATTTTATGAAAACAATGTCACTGCTTAATGAACAAATGTACTTGGAATGAAGTTAATAAGATATTGTATTATTTGCAAGCCGAAACATTCGAAATGTTCCTTATCCTTGCATAAATAAAATATCTTATTTTTAATTATTATATTTCCATATAGGGAACATAAGTCTCTGTATTGGTCAGATTAGCCACAACCCCATTATATAATATATAATATTTGAATCGATAAGGAAAATTTAATAAAAACTAGGACATTTTCTGATTAAAATAGTTCTTGCTTGCTGGTTGGAATGCCAGAGCTATTATGTGAGCGGGGTTGCTAAGCAATAGACTTCTCTGGAATTCCAGAGTCAATCCCACTCACATAGATGAATTCAGAGAAGTTTGCCATTGGGAATCATATTAATCTACCTCTTCAATATTTTCTGCCCTCAGTTGAAGATTGAAGATGCACTATTAGTGCATCCGAGTTAAGTATTAGTCTACCTACTTTTACCTTTTAGATCATAGATTAAGTGTGGTCAAACTAAATAATAAAAGTTCAAAGCAAAGCAGAGAAGTAGGTACATTTGTACAGAAGGAAATTCTTTATGCTGAAACTAATTGCGAATTTGTATACGGGTTAAGGTGATACTAGCGCTCGGCCGTTTTAGAAAATTGAGAGAGAAAAATTGTTTCATAAGTGTGTGTAACTTTTACAGGATGTTCACATGATCAGTCTGATTGTATATTAGTAGCACTTTTTCATTTTTGCTTATTGCATCGTTAATTAGGCGCCGGTTATTCAACAAAACCGCGCAAAACTATGAAATTTGCGATACGATTGGAGACCAAACCCGTAAACCAATTGATCTCAAATTTTAATCATGATTCGATGAAAGACAAACTTAGGGTTGTCCCTTGGCACATTTTTGAAATTGAATTTTATACGGCGCCCAGGGAGACAAGAAAATAGCTAATTTTTCACCAAAAATCTACTAATTATTACTTATTAACGAAACAAAAAATTAAAATTGTACCAAGGGATAACCCTAAGTTTGTCTTTTATCTAATCACGATTAAATTTTCAAATAATTTGGTATACCCATTTCGTCTCCAATCGTATCGCAAAAAGTGTCTACAAAAAGCAGCAAAATCGCTTGCGCTTGCAGCACCTTAAGCACATTGCGTAGTTATCCAGATTATGGTACACTATTATGATCTTCATGTCACCGTGGGAATCACAAATTAAAAATAAGCATTATTGTTCAATAGGGAAGTGAAGTGAAGTTTAGATTTTAGAATAATAAATATTTTATGAAAGTTGAGATGTTGTTGAAGACAGATGTGGTATTATTTTTGTTGTGTGATGAATAGTTTTCAAGAAACGAATGTACAAAGTTTGGTAGATTGTAGTTGTCCATGAAACACATTTGACGTCACACGCCGAGTCGGGCCGTATAGATAATGTTAGCCAGAGCCAGTTCTATGCATCCCGTAAAACAGAGAACACGGCGTTGACGTACAGCTTGTTTTTGCAGAGGAGTGAAATGTCGAAAACTAATAAATTAATTATGGGAAATATATGATTTAAAAAATATAATAAAATTTCACATTGCTCTTTGAGGCTATTCTGTATATAAACAAAATATATCTCAACATTCACCTATTCCACATTGTGGGTAAAAATAATGAGAACTGTAAGATTCTACTTACTATTAACTGTGACTAAACATAAAACATCATATTAAAGATTACGCTTGGGAAAAATATGAAAGACATCAAAACGTATTTGGTATCATAGTCGTATTAAAAAGGTATTTAAATTGTTCTCATTAGTTCTAATTTCAAATACATGAAGCGTAGGTATTTCAACTAATCTTACGTGAAAACTTCTAACGTCGATTTGAAGTTGTATTGTAACCAACGATACCAACATGATTCTCTTTTATGTCTTATATACCATGCTGATATTATATTCTCAATATGACTGAATCCTGATAGAAGTTAGAGAGAAAGTCACTTCTTATATAGTATCAGGGCGAAAGATATGGTATAAAACATTGTTCCAATGATATTACAAATAAATATAAATATACATATTATTATTATATAATATTTATTATTATATACATATATTTATATTATTATAAATATAATATAATTATCGTATATTGACTTAAAAAACTCTTGAATTGTTTTCATTAAGGGTTCAAAACCGATGCCTGCAAAACCATATTGGCATTACTATCAATTAGTTGCATTTATTTCAAACCAATTTGTACACATAATTAATTGGTATTAATGGCATTGAGAGTATGGAACTGCAACCTGATGATTTTACAAATTGACTGCGTTTTATAACTAATTTATAATTATTAATATAATTACTATTTTACGGAATTAGGAGGAAGTTGGAATGAGTTGGAGGCTGAGAGACAGTGGGAGGACAGAACAAGGTGGAGGCAATTTGTGGAACAATTGGAAGTGGAGGAAGAAGAAGAAGACGAGGAGGAGACGCCAGGCGTGGCCAGCCGGTCTCCAGTAGTCCTGCGGCCCTAGTGTTGGTGGGAGCACCCACCCCCTGACCCATTAAATTGGAAGCAGCGGATAGATTATTATTTACTATTTTAAATCTGAATTCTTCCATAGAAATATTTTGCAACAACAACTTCTAAATTCCTACTCAGGAGAAACTAAATCATTCTTACGAACCGTTGAGTTAAGTTCAAAACTGAATAATATGCTTATGATTCAGTACTTATGACTTTCGGATCTAGACAAAAATTCGATTCTAGATATTTGCCGTATTATATAATAACATTAATCTACCGATCCCCTGACTTTCTGTCTAAAGTGTAGATTGCTCCAAGGGAGATGTTTATTCTACTTCCACTCATCTCTTGCTACTGAGGAGATTCAATTGTTGTTCAGCGAGAATGATAATTGCGTTCCACTGCACCCTGTCGATTCACTCAATGAGCCATCCGTCTGCCCCTCAGTTCTAAAGCCACTAATACATCCACATTACTGTCCAGTATTCTGCGTCGAAGTATGCTCTTCCCAAACATTTTACTAACAATAAAGCTCGATGACACTTATATTATAATGAAGTGATATAAAGTCCTTTTAACGCGATTTGTCACGTCTGTATTTGACAGTAGGGGCTTTCAGTCTACAGCAACATGACGATGGGTATAAAATGATAGGAAGTGGGGTCGGAAGTTGGTAGGCGTGGCCTCTCAGTTAAGATCCAACCATGATCCAACCGTGCATTTGTCTTTACGACTGAGGTAATCCATTGTGCTCCTAGATAGGTATTACATACGGTCATGATGAGTCTATGTAATTAAAGCTATCTAATTGTCGGAACTTGACTTTTCATGGAGACCAGATATTCTTCAGAAGGAAATTACTTAAAAACGTAATATATTTTAATCCTATTGAATGTAGGTATCATTCATCTTGGTTAGAGCCGTAGGTAAAAACCGTTGACAGCAGTCGGCAGCAGCAGTTGACAGCAGTTGACAGCAGGAGTGCGATCACATAAACTGTTGTCGCATGACAAGTCTCACCCGAGAAGACCGTGAATAACATTGAGAATGAGTAAGAACATTTTCACGCGAGAACAAAATTGTAATTTTATGTGATCGCACCCCGAATCCAACCTCATCCACACATTTTCCACTCAATGTACTTTTATAATACAAAACGAGACGTTAAAGAACGTTTTTTTTTCATTTTAAATACTCAACTATTATTAAAATTATTAATTTACTTTGAACAGTAAAGATATCAAGAAAACCTCGGAGTATAATATTATTCGATCAGCAAAAGGTCAACACATTACTAGAGATAAGAGATAGCAACACTCTAGCCCAATTTTTTATGCTTACACCGTGCCATTTAATCAGCCATGTTATACATTTAAAAATTTGCTTTATTACTCCTTCACTACTTGCGATCCACTTTATACTAGCAAAGAGTAACAAAAGAATGAAATTAGTTACACGTATTAAGGGCTAAGATTAAGATTAAGGGCTAAGAAACTGAAATGGTTGATGTTATGTAAGTCTGGGATAGGGTTGCTTTTAGTTCTCGCGATTGTTCTAAAATTAATTTAAGGCTATCTTTTGAAATATTGTAATATAGTTTTATTATATATGTGAAATAATTCATATATCATTATTGTACTTCTAGACAACAATATATCACGTACAAATGAACATCCGCACTCTTCGTTTCCAAATAAGCCTATTTTTGGCAGAGGTATCAATAATCACTATTTACACGATACTGTGAAATATGAACAACTTCTCGTGTCTAGATTTTGAGATATTGTAGTTATAAATTCCTATTTTTAACATGTAGTCTTATGGGGGCCATTAAAATCATGACGATTTCTATGCTATTTTTGAGTTTTGAATTTTACTGAGGTTCAACGTTTTTTCAAAAAACTGATTTCTAGATAGATAGTTGGGCATTCTATTAGGAAAAAAATTGAAAACAACACCAACGTGTGCTATTTTAAAAGTTATCAACCAAAAACTAAATGATTTCCCTATGCCTCCTGTGTTACAGTTTTGTTCATTCTCGGAAGGCAATAAATTGAAACCTCGCTATACGACAGGGGTTGCAAGTTAAATGACATTTTATGATTTATTTATACTTAAATATAGTTGAAATGTAGGAAAACGTTTTCTGAACTTGTAATTTCAAGATTTTTTTTTGTATATGTATAATGAAGGTACTACCTTAAAGTAATTCAATTTATTGTCACTAGTGACCCAATAAATAGCTATATAGTAGAAATACCTGAAGGTATTGTCTTCTTTAGTATAATTTTATCAAGAATATAATGTTTGCTTAGGAAAGAGATGAAAATGAAACCTCCCAAATCGCTATCATTCGTATTTTCTCATTCTTTCGCCAATTGTTTCACATATTTTCTTTGAATTTCGTTTAATAACATCCCACAGCTTATGCTGTGAGGGTTGTGTAGGTGTGTCAGTCAATATATTACATTTGTGAAGTTTTGCACTTTCTGAATGTTATCTTGATTATCTACTTCCTACGATAGATAAAGTATCACCTAAGATTGATTGAAGTTGGAGATTTTTCCCACACGCAGTCGAACTCCCCTTTCCCATTGAAGCACTCATACTCAGTCCAGCTCCTATCTTGCAATTTCTGGTTTGTTTTCATTAAACATGTCTTACAGTTGCGTGCGATGCAATTAAAAAGTTAAAAGTGAACATTATAGAAGTACTAGACAATAATCTGAATTTAGCCCGAAAAACGTAAGTGTATTGTGAGGTACATTAAAATGATAAAATGCGAGGGACGATAACAAATGTGGAATCAATTCTTAGATAACTTGTTGACTCCTTGTATTTTAGTTATCTTCACGGTATAACAATTTTTCCAAACAAACCTATTATAAATGTCACAAGTAAAGGAATAAAACTAACATTTCAAGTAGCATCGGTTAGATTATATATTGTCAGAAATTTAAACTTGATTTTGTTTTTATTTAATTTAATTTATATTATTTCATGAAGATTGGTGTATATTCCATTTTTCTCTACTTAGGATATTCTATGGTAAGATTTTTTGTGTTTTTCAATATATTGTAATTTTATGTTATGAAAATAAAAAATGCTCCAAAACAATATTTTTATAGAAAATGTGTGACTGAAGTTGAAAGGATATTTTTTCCAATGAAAAATTTGAGTAGTATTATCTCATAGTCAAGGTATACCTACTAGAAGTAATGCTCTCCATGAACCATTTCATCACTATATTTTAATTTAGTAATCAGTTAAGCGAAGCAGATTGGCAATCCTTCCCATAGGTATTTCATCCCACTACTTTAATACCTTTAAAATGCAATCTTATAATGAAACCATGTATCACTCCGAGAATACATTATTCCCCTCCGCACTTCCTTTTAACAGAAGTGTCTTCCAGTGTTGACACGTATTTCGTATTTTCCTAAGATTTGCAATCTACCTAAAAGGTTTATTTACTCATCTTCTCTACCATTGGTTCATGAATATATTCATGTTTGTGTCACTTGGAATTTCTTTCAGCTTGTGTTGTAAACAAGGTCAAGCGAGGTCAGCTCTCCACGCGGCTTTAACTAATGAAGATATGGAAAAAGGCAAATAACTTTAATTCTCTAATGAGATTTAAAAATTTAATTAATAGAAAATTTAATTTGACTCGATAAGGAAGGAAAACTCTTGGGCTTAATAATAAATAAATAGCGACGTCCATGATGCTACTAGTCTGAAGAACGGTGATAAATGATGGTGGTAAGATGAGAATGTAGGTTTCTGTGGAAAACGTCCATGGAGTCAGGATGATATGAAGGGATGTATGACCGGGGCTCGAACCCGGGACCTCTCATTTGCCGGGCGAGAGCTCTACCAACTGAGCTACCCGGTCGGATGGACGGACATTAGGCACAACGCACTGATGAGGGTTAGAGATCACCGAGGAGAATGGAATGAGTTCGCATCCACGGCAAATTGGAACCATCTCTCTGTTCTACTGAGTAAATATATAATCCATGACGGATGACCATGACAAGGATTGAACCTGAATCCCTGGGTTGACATTGCCGAAGCAACTGGCTCCGTGAAAAAACTCTTCTAACGCCACTGAGAGGTTGGGTTGTGAAGGCATTCAGTGTTGGCACTGGCCGATATAATAAATCAGCGCACACGACTTGTAGAAACCAAAGACACCACTTAGAAGCCGTTCAGTACGTCAAATGAAAATATTAAGGATGGATCTAGATTCAGATCCTGTCATCGTTCTAACGAAAATCAGACTATTTAGCCAAATAGTAGCCTAAACGGCCTAGACTAGCTTAAATGGCCTGAAACTATCAACATTCTATAATGTACTTTATTATTATTAATATAACTCGGCTCTTAGAGTTGAGGGGGTAAAATACTTCATATCTTTCTTTTCTACCGAGGTATTTTGAGGAAAATATCTGTACTATGATTATAAGTAATTATACCTAGCAATATTCACATACAACATTTAATTTATGGACGAGGTAAAACCATACTCTTAGTCATCGTGTATCCTGAATGATATTATTAGCGTTAAATATCCAGAATTATGTGTGACCATTTGTATTAGAACAAAACAATATTCTAATGTAAAGCAATCAAACCCTGATATACAGGCTTGCATTGAAGCTTGATTGATGTAGTACAAATCTGACCCAAAAACCGATATTTCTAGCACGTTGTCAAACTTACATTCCATGCATTTACCACGTAATGGGATCTTTTTTAAAATTAACTCGAACTTTGTAAGCATTCTCAATATAAGAAGTGTCCACACACATCTGTGCAAAATATCGGATTTAATGAATGAATGGTTATCGCGCGATTTACCATCACAACTCATGAAACGTTGTAACTTACTTAATAACCAAAATTATGCGAACTTCGGGATACTTGTTGAAAATTAAAACATTGTGGTGAAATGTTGTGACAATAATTTTGACATTCAATCCAAGTAAGCATTTGGCATAATGTCCAAAGACAGAAAAAACATAAAAAAATTAAATAACTCATTTAAAGAGACTCGACTCAGCTTCCTTAAAAATAAACTCGCAATTGTGTACTACGTTTGCAGTAACTTTCTTTTACTATGATCTGAAGTGTACAATATAATTATCAAAATATGATTTTCCTGGAATTTCTTGAAAGCCTTAGAAAAGTAGACGATGTTGCATTCTAGTTGCTTATAAGTTTTCATGTGTCCTGAAGGGACATTTCGATTTCTGCTTTGTTGGTTTCGTTTTCATACGCAGAAGTTTTTTTTAAATCTTTAAACGACTCTATTTATCTAATCTTCATAAAATGAGTAGGACAGTATTTTTTACATTTTAACATGCGCGTATTTAGTATTTTAGACACAGGATCTTGCTGTAATGCCTTAATTATATGCAGTAACTCTTGGCATGCTTGTCTGTTTATTCCTAGCCTTAATATTTCATTCCCTATTCTCCATTAACTTGATCAAGATGTAGATAGTCAACTCTAGATTTGAAACGTGATTGTGCAATTCTCATTTTGATATGTAAACCTACATCATTCTTATAGAAAAGTCTGTCTATCGCCTTGGTCCGCTATTGGCTAGAGGTGAAATATGTAGGTTTACATATCAAATGAGAATTAGACAAGTTTTATTGACGAACAGAAGAGATATAAAGCCGCCTCCGATCGCGGCTCTTGTTTAGGAAGAGAGAAATGATTGGATTGAAAACAGTTTTCTTGGTATTGTTTACAGGAACAATTCTATATATAGCAACCAGATCGAACTCCTCGGTACTCTTATTCAATCAATACAGTATTGTTCAACTAGATTTATAATAATTTAGCAAATTAATTGTAAGTCCAATTAAAATGTTGCAACTTAGTATCAATTACCACTTGCACGTAAATCATTGCCTTGGAGTTTTCTAAAGCTCCTAATACATATCACGATAACACAGAATAACAAGTGATATCGACAATCTAAACTAAATTTATTTTAACTCAAAATGGGAGTTCTGGGGCTATTTATTTTGTGAATCTAATATTGGATAGCGTAGTTTTTATAGCTCTGTAAAGAATAGAGCAGAAGAATTTACTGACATTTTGGAAGCATGCGTCAATACACATTTAAAACGTAATATAAAATGATATGATTAGATTGAATGAATTCGAGCTTACCTTCAGATGTTCATGTATGTCGGTGGACCTGAGAAATTGTCGCAATTTTCTCTAGTTTTGTGCGTGACGCCTTGTGCTGATCAACTACACAACGGCTGCTATAATTGAGTTCTCAATGCGTGCTCATGGGATCAACAATGGTTTGCAAGTGCCAGAGTTGTGATATACCGCCTACCTTTATACAGAGAGCCCAGACAACTGATCGATATCAAACACGAATTACACTGCGCTCTAGCGGGTGGTGGTTCAATCAACCCTCGGGCTATTTCAAAATTACATTCGTACCGAAATTCGATCATAAGTTTTACGTGGAACTTTAAAAGTATGAAAATCTTATCTAAAAATAGATGTTCCATCCTTACAAAGAAAAAACAATTTCGCTTCATACGTGGAACTTGAAAAATAACAATTCAATTTTGCATTGAGCCCAAAGTTAAAATGATAACGCATAAAATCTTATGAAAAACAATGCCTGCTTGGATAAATAATAATAATAAATAAATAATACCAAATCCTAAAATATAAAGAGGCAAATAATTTTAAACTAAATGTTTATTGAAACAATTTAAAAATTTTGAAATAATAAGTGAACTTCGATAATAATTTTTCTCACTGGCTGTAATGAGTCATGTGTGTGACATTCAAGTCACTGGGTTTGAGCTCGATGCCCAGTGACAACACCCAGGTGATTGGGTCAAGCTGTCGGTGCGTCGGTGTCGGAGTGGTTTTGGTGTGGATAATATTCAGTGTGAAGACCATTAATTAAACCTACCTATTGCTTATCACCTGACCCAAAGTTGATCAAAGTTAGAATACTCTTCACACCATAATCTTCAACTACCTAGTACTTTACACAATGTTTGTCAAGATAATCTAACTTATTAAATCTTTCCGAGTAAAATCAGCATATAAGCTAGTCTTGAAACAATCAGTACTTAAGAGTAGCGATATCAAAATAGAGGTCAAGAAAATATGTTAATTCATTTTATTTATAAAAATAAAAACGGCTCATCGTTTTAAGTGCATTTACCGCAATTTGATGTACTTTACACACGATGCACTAATGATTTTATATTCAAAATTATTTTTGAATTAACATGTGACCTTTTTTGATATCACCTCTTAAAGTTGCGTGCGATGCATTAGTTAAAACAACAACATTATAGAAGTACCAGACAATAATCTGAATGCAGCCCGCAAAACGTAAGTGTATTGCGGGCTGCATCCAACGCCGTTCATTATTAGAATGATAAAATGCAAGGGACGACAACAAATGTGTAGTCAATTATAATTTGCGCTGAAGCTTAGATAACTTGAAAGCTATAAATCATTAGTGACTCTTCGTAATTTTGTTTTGTATTTTGTTTTTTTATTTGCCGCTCTTTTTAAGCAGAGTATTTTTAAAGTATTTATAGTGTTATTTAGGTGGTACAGAAATGTGAGTCTTTAGTCTACAATAATACAATCACATAATAAATTATTAATTACATCATATAAATAAAATAATTAATTATCAATCATAAATAAATGTAAATTACAACATATCCGCTCAGATATTTACAACCGTTTCACTCAATATAAATAAATCTACTAATGCCGCGAAACTATTTACATCAGTGACATCGCTGGTTATTGGCAACCTACTCCGGTCATTGATTGTTTTGGGAAAAAATGATTGTTGGAAAGAATTTGTTGCATCAAATAATGGTTCAATTTTTAAATTATGATCGACTCTTGAGAAGTATGCATGGATCCCTAAAATATACATTATTGTTTATATTTTCAAGGTCAAAGTGCATCTTAAATAACAATATCAGACTACATTTAGTTATCTTCTTTTCCAGCGGTGTCAAACCTAACCTTTTCAACTGATCCGTTATACCATAAAGTAGGTTATACTTAAACTCTAGTGTAATATCTATTTATAATAAATTGAATCCCTCGTCTTTAAAACATTTCAAGATCAGAGCACGTGTCAATGTATGAGATTCAATATATGGAGATATGGAACACTATGTTGCATGCAGGGAACTCTTTATGTTTACAAAATAGATGTAATAAGCCCGGCGCAGTTGAACATTGGCTGGCACTTCGGAAGATCCGGGATCGATCCCCATTGTGGTCGTTCAGCGTGACAAAAGCTGGACGATTTCTTTGCACAAAGCTGCAAATGTTGAGATGACGTCTATTGGGACATTGAGTCATAAAGCTGATTCTCATCACAGAACTACGTTCATATAAGTCCAAAAGACAAAGAGTATATTTCTTCTGTGAAATGATTTTACTGGTTTGTGCCATAGATCGTTTTTGTATCTTTCACTTGGATTTACTTTCAGTGGAAAGAAAAGCAAATCATCCCGCAATCTTTTCAGCTAGTTGTGCTGGAATGTATCGCATTCTTACATAATAATGTAAAAAAAAAAAAATGGATATGAAGTAACGAAACACCTCATTGGAAGTAGTAATCAATATGGCTGCAATTTCAAAAACAGTTGCATTAATTAAACATTCTATCACTTGATTGCAATGTGGCTTAATTTAGGTGCTAGTTTTCACTTTTCGGTCTTATTATGACAATTCAGTTGGTTTTATGTATTTATTTTCGATCATTTGAAAATAAAAAAAATAAATTGAAAACATTGCTAAGGGTAATGTTACCTATCTGTCACCATGAAAGAAATGAACATGTATTTATTATAAAATATTTACAGGCATTTATCAATTAATAAAAATTAATTTAAAAATTATTCTAGCACAGAATACATATTTTATCAAAAATAAATCACAACATTTATCCACAAAAATTGCACTTTCAATAAAGATTAAGTAGTTTCTAGATTTTTTCCAATAATTTCAATGATAAATGAAGATAAATATTTTGCACATCAAAGTTTTGCTTTTCATATCTAAGTTACGTCGTCATTTGATCGTTCGCCTACACACTGCTCTTTTAATGGATGACCTATCCATCCTCACATGAAACATTTAGTATGACAGCTCTGTGTGTGGGTGTGTATGTGTATAGGCGCCGACTAGTGGCGCCACCTCTTCGATCGACGCGCTCGGCGGCGCTGGCAATTACAAGCAGACGACACAGAGGCGCCAACCGTTTGAATTGTATTAAACATCTATGGAATTGAATTTTACAATAGTAAATGGGTAATTCCTAATTAATTGAAATTTAATATTCATTTGAATTTTGGAGCTCGTTTTCAATCTTTTCACAAAGTTTCAATTTTTAACAATGTTTGATACCATGAATAGGAGATCGATTTATTTCTATATTGAAAAACAAATGTACAGTTTTGCAAAAAAAAAAGCAACTTAGTGACAATACTTCAAATGTTAGAATGAAAATTTGATTGGCTTTACCTTGAGGTCGATTCAACGTTTCAACCCACGTTATACTTTCAAATAATGCAGCATACAAGAAAATAAAGGTATTGCTCCGGTAGCAATACGTCTTGCTAGAATATGGACAGCAACATTTTCTGGTTGGCACAATCAGAATTATTGTTAGACCTACCAGAAAATATTGCTGTTCATATACTAGAAAGACGTATTGCTACCGCAGCAATACATTTTTTACCTTGAACACGATAGAATTTTAGGTATTTGTCCATTCTTTCCGTTGTCAAGAATAACAAGGGTATTTTTTCGTCTAAAAAGCTATAAAAAACGTCACAACTTGGTTTACAGTCAGTAAGATGGAATGCAGTCATACTCGGGTTTGGTATGTATATACATATTGAAATTAACTATCTCTACATTATTATGAGTGGATCTTTACCACGTCGTGTAAGTGTTTTTACTCAGATTCATGGTATAAGCATATTGCTAGAGGGATTGCCACATATGACTCAGAATAGTATATCTATCCATGGGAAAATTTGGAATTTCCAAAATCTAGAATCCTGTAAAACTTATGTTGACTATGATTTTAATGACTCCCATACGTACGATTCTACAGAGACTTCTTAAATAAGTTTGCTCTATACAAAACTTCCACAATGGAAATTACACGATTGTTTCGTCTTACGGTTACATCTGACTGATCACCCAGTTAAAGTAAATTGTGCAAATTGTTTAGTTTTGAAGGGGTTTGGAGATTCAAGGTTTTCATTATTATTATTATTAACTATGCTCTTGACAAATTTATAAAAACATCGAAGTTAATTATTTTAAAATGGTCAATATTGGTTATAAATATTTAATCTAGAAGAGACGATACCATTGAAGTATTGGCGCAATTACGCATTCACGCATCATAAACTGTATTTCCGAACAATGTATACGAGATCAAGCCTTGATTTTCCAGTAGGCAGCAAATTACAGCTGAAAGAGTTGCAGTAATAGTGGTTGCTATGGAAACGATATTATCTCTTGTGACTAATTGAAACTTTGGTACTGGTCCATCGGCGAATAGTCAAATGTGGAGTTAACGTCAAAACTCGCGATATTACGTATGAGTTTAGAGTCTCATAGGATTTTTCTGCTTTCTGAATTTTTATTTATTTTAGGGATTAATCTTACATCATTATAACCACACAAGGTATTGTGTGTATTTTATACACACAAGGTAATTTATGTACTATGCACATACTCTTATAATAATAATACTAAAAATGAATGAAAAATGAATGAATGACTAAAAATGAATGAGCTAAAAATAAATCTTATCCATTATCAAATGGCCGTGCATGCATTTTCATTGATTCAAACATTGTAGATTATATTTGTCATATGACTATTTAACGAACAGTATATAACATCAACACTAATGAATAATTAATCCTAATTAAAGCATATTCTGTGTAAAAGTAGCCTTGTGTGTTGATAGTGTGAAATGCGAGTCCTATCGATCCCGGGCTTGCGCATTGAGGATGCTGTGAACGCGGTCCTCGCTGTGGTTCCTATTAGTCGGTGGCAAGACGGCACTGCAGCAACACGCCCGTCAAATCAACCGCAAGCCAACACCGAATTACGGTAAGTTTGGCTATCTTTCATTTTTAACAGTTATTTTTATTTTGAAGCACGATTTTTTATGTATTGGAATTAGATACTGTGGTTAAAATTTATATTGATTGGAAACCACATTACGAGGAAAAATGCATTCCACAATTAATTTATATTTTAACTAGAATTTTAAATGTAATTTTTTAATTTTTAGAATGAGTCCGCATGTGATAGATAAGGATACATTTATTTCACGTCTGTTTTCGGAACGTTTTTGGATTGATTCAGCATGTTTTTTAAAATTATTTGCATGTTATAAAGTAGCAGATCGATGTGTCAACATTGTTTGTTTAATTATTTAGGTTTATTATTATTTCCATTATTATTTTTACTGCGCATGTCTTTTACTCGTAAGTGCAGTGAATGAGAATAAGGTTTTAAAACATAGATTACAAATATCGCAAAATAAAAACAAATATACCTAACTATGGTAGAACGATGGTAGAAAGTTTTTATTAACAGAAAAAAATACATTTTTGATTACACTTGAGCAGGTAAACTTCTTACATTTATTAAGATTAATCTGAAGTAAGAATCTTTTTTGTCGTCCAAAATGTAATATACTCGGCGCCTTCTTGTCATTGTCAGTTGCAGGACGGATTGGCGCGATTGGCCCAACAAAAACACTATCAACCTTCTCGCTGGTGATGTTGCATTTACATAATTCCGTGTGCCCTCTTTGAATAATTTATACTATCTGCGCCCTCTCCCCCTCCTAACTCTCCACCTTGTAATGCTAGGAGGGAGAACTAGACCTGATCAAACTTAGATTCATCCAACGGTGATATCTTCTTAGGTAAGGATGTCCGCGTCAAAGGAGCTGCAAGTTTGTGAGATTATCTCAGGGTTTTGATCTAGAGGTGATGCCTAATCATGGCAATGCTTTACCTACTCCAATGCTGAGAAACAATTCTGATGTTTCGATCAGTTTCAACATGCTTCAAAGGGAGGATAGGATTAACAATTGTTTTGTCAAATTGTGATCGGAAAATGATAGAACTTGACTTGACTTTAAACAAGTTAAATAATGGCGTATTATGGTGACAACTCACGGATTGTTAACACAATTTCAGAAAGCAAAATTAAATCTTAGAGAGTATAGCCGTTCACATAAAGAGGTTTTGCGTCTTTTTTATTGACCAATAACAAGTCCAGAAATCACGGCAGACTTGTGATTGGTAATAACTTAGACTAAATAACTTATTTAGTCTAAGGTAATAAGAAAAAGACGCGAAATGCAAAACGCGAAACGCGCTTTATGTGAAACCGGCTTAATGTTTCGTTGCTAAATAATTTTATCATTTTTACCTTATGGAGCGCTGCGAGGGTAGGGGGGGGGGGGGGCTAAAGGAGATTTTAACCTCCATTTAGCAAAAAACAGAAGAACATAAAACCTATTATATTATTGATTATTTTATTCATGATACTGCTACAAGGCTAGATTTAAGGCAGTTTTTCTGTTTCTTCTTATTTACTACTTTTTATGGAGACGGTTAGAAATAAAGGGTTATCATTCACCATTTAGTAAAATATATATACTTGAAATCTATTCTAATTGTATGATCATAACTACGGGTCGCATCATGTAGTACCATGTTGAAATAACGAGTGACATAAGATGAAAATTCTCATTTCAACTGTTTAATCCGCAATAGGCATGGCTCGATTGAAACGAGCCTTTGTCAACATACGCCAAGGGAAATTCGATGTAGATTTCATTACGTCTAGCAAATAGAATGATTTTCCAAATATGTTTCATGTATGGCCATATCTGGATAAAATGTACACAAACTCAATGTTTTGCCACATACCACTTCACAAGGTTCTCTCTAATATTGACATGCCCTGAAGCATTTAATAAAATGAAACATTGTTTTTGTACGGCTTGCACCCGCCAATATTTCATAATTAAAATTTCCAATCAACGTTCGACGTAGAAAAGAGAAGTTTACTCTTCTTCCTGCAATATTTAAACTGGTGGCAGAAACATTTATATTTTGTCGGATGGTTTCACACTTATTTTGTTTAGAGAGAATTTAATAAATCACATTTTTGTCAGTAGGAGTAGGAAAAGTTATTTATTTTAGGAAAGAACACCAGTTGTTAGTAACAACCTTAGAAAACACATTTAGCACAGCGTAATTAACCCACTTTCTTGAACTTAAATCTTTTGAAGTTGACATTTTCAGAAAGGTTGGAATGTGAACTGTTTGTAAAACACACATTTGTCTATACCTTCGTATTCATAGCCAACTACCCACAAAAGTTGTTCTTGTCGATGAAAGTTCACTCTATTTTTCATAGGTATATAAGAATCAAAGATCCTACTTCAATGCACAATTCAAATTGCAGTCTACAATGATTCTGCAATAAAATCACATGAAAGTTGTGTTTTTACTGCTACTTCGCTCGAAGAACTTTGATCTTCTGAATGGAAGTTCAAATGTGGCTCAGGAGTCATGATACGAATACCTGAGCATACTGGAGGTAACATTTCACAAAAGTGCTCACATTAAATGCACCACACGTTAATTTGCATATTGTAATTAATTCTCATGTTAGGAAGATCGACAAGAACAATATTAAAGGAGTGGAATGTTGAACCATTTATGTCTGAAACAAATAGATTACGTACGGTCGGTGACAGGCAAAGATGAACCCTATCTAGCATGGGCCGGCTTATACATGGCAGTGCTAAACAGGGTTCATCTTTGCCTCTCACCGACCATAGTGTCTATTCGCACAGGCACCGAGCATCGAAATCCTCATTGGCGTCGGTGCGAATAGCAGCGGTCCCATCCATCAACTATTCTCACGAAACACGGAAAGCTAAACACGGAAAACGGCACTATTAACACCAAGATTACACCGACACCGGTGCGAAAATAAGTGTGTGATATTCACAACGACACTGAACACTAAACATAGATAACTGGCTTTGGTGCACGGATCGGTGAAATAGCCATTCGCAAGGCCAAGTAACTCGGGCATTAGCGCGCGAAACGGTGGTAATTCGCACAACACAGGCAACTCGGGATTTAGTGCGCAAAGCGCAACATAAAATTTTAATTTTTTCTGGCATAATAAAACACACTTAATACGAACTCAATAAAACAAAATCGTCAAAATTAACCGCGAATTTATAAGTAACAGAGTTACCTATATCTCTTGACAACGCCATAACTTCAACTCGTGTATTTCTCAGCCTGAACGATAGCCAATTTCCTACCAGATTTCAGCTATCACGGTCCGAGTAAATAGTAACATTGTTTGCCAAGTGACTCTCAGACTGAACAGCAGCCGAAACCAAGTGCTAGGTCAGAGCATTGCGCAACGACGCCTTGGGCAGCTTACCGACCCGACGCCAACGCCGACGCCGACGCCGACGCTGCGTGCATGACCCAGATGGTTCAATGCTTTTGTCATGAAGGAGGGGTAAAGGTGAATGCTTTTAGTTTAATATAGAATTATATGAGCTTGATTGAAGTTTGAGAGTAGAAGTTACGAGAAGTTAATTTACCATTTGAAACGAATGAAAATTATGATATTTGATCATATACCAAATGCATGCAGCTATGAGCTTTAAAAACGCATTATTCTGAAACCTTTGTAGAGATTCTTTAATTTTTGTGAATGATTATGAGCTTTGAGCATGACTGTAAACGACTTTGAGAGGAAATATTGGGTGAAGAAATCTCAATATCTTGTAGCTGATGTATTATATAACGTGGACTTAACCTATACAAAAAGTAGCATGTAGGTTGTTTCTAGTATCTAGCAACCAAATAAATTTTCAAAGTTAGTTTCTCTTGGCACTTTATATGTTACTATGACCTTCAACGTTGTTAATTTACTACGAAAACGCTCAGTGTAGCGCGTTGATGAGCGAGCACAGAAACATGCAACATCTCAGCCAAACATGTTACACGATACGACACAATACGATTTTCTTTGCAACTTTCCAATCCACATAGACACTCTGGCTAATAACAGATCCATTGTGTCGTTACTTTCCGTCCTATATACTTTTTCCAGAAATCTCGTTTGACACCCATACTAAACTCTTAAAATTACAATAAATACGACTGACTGGGCTTAAAATGTGCAAAAGTTTTAGATAATGTTGGTCTTGATCAAACATTTTTATTTTAGACCATTCAGAAGATATTATTTAAATGGAGGATTGGCTGAAACTTTGTAGGATTTATTTGAGACATTGTTGGTAGCAAAGACTTGACAAAATTTCAAATTGATTGGACCAACCAATCGTAAGATAATTTTTTAAACTTTTGAACCAATCAGCGGATTGAAAAAAATAGGGTCTGCAACGCACAGAGATGGCCCAAACATGTATGCAAAATTTCAGCTCGATCGAAGAAAAACTGTGACCTGTATAGCATCAGTAACAGATAAATACACACACAAAAAACGGAGATCCGTGCCAAATGAGCCGAAAGGAGTCGCTCGCTTCGTTCGTTCAATCAATTTAAAAAAATCAATAATTACATAATCAAAATGTAGAGAAAAGAACAAAATATGTTTGCTTATAAAAGTAAAATAATAGGATGCCATGCCAGACTTTTACTTGATTGCTCCAAGATATTTCTAACAAACAAATAACAGTTCTGATTTTTTTCTTTTTAGGAAGCAACTCAACAAGAAAATAATCCGTATCGTCGTGTTTAGACTTAATAATCTTAAGTCGTTCTGAAGTTAGTGCTAATCAACCCCTGCTTAAACAATCAACATTCACTTCATCCGTCCTAAAGAATCGAAATCGGAAAAAATAGTGTATAACGTAATTATAAAAACTTCCTCACGCAAAATCAATCAGATCGTATAAAAATGGCGTCCGTCTCTCCAGTAGCAAAATCTATTGTTATTTTGCTTGCATTTATACAAATATTAGCAATCAGTCACGCAACATCGCCAACAATAGTTGCAACGAAGACAACAACCCCAGCAACCCCAGCAACGGCAAAAGCAACTGCAGCAACAGCAAAACCAACAACAATAAACTCACCAAAACAAAACGTCAGTCAAGTCACAACTACTATAAATCCGATTCCAACTAAACTTCTTTCAACTTTGACGACATCGACAACAATGACTGTTAAAATAACTCGACCAAGTTTGCTCACTCAGCCGCGTAGTAGTGCTGATGCCACGAAGACGACTGCTTTACCCGCATCAACTCAGATGCCGACGACGAAAGAGATGCAAACAACCGTGCACTTCGAGCAGAGGATTCCGTCGAGACTCGAGGAGAAATTGGAGAGTTTATCATGTGACATATTACCACTACCGACTGAATCACGACTCTGGAAGGGGAACGAAACTCAAGAATTGCTGCTACCAATTACGGTAAGACTCTTTAATTTATTATATAACTTTCATTTTAAGGTTTAGTTTGGTGGAGGAGCCATATTCAACGATGCACCCCGCAACGCGCAAGT
The DNA here is from genome assembly GCA_934045905.1 of Leuctra nigra. Classification (NCBI taxonomy): domain Eukaryota; kingdom Metazoa; phylum Arthropoda; class Insecta; order Plecoptera; family Leuctridae; genus Leuctra; species Leuctra nigra. The sequence goes on along the minus strand of OW203763.1, from coordinate 7,364,672 downwards.
GAGTTGCGGGTTGCGTTTAGGAGTACGCATGGCACCACTGAATTGTATTCACATACATTCAATTCAAGATACGTGCTACTACTTTAGACTAAACGTGTTAAAATTTTTGAATTAAATGTTTTTAATTGAACTTCCAGTTTTACATCTACCCCAACAAAATAAGAAACCTGCCGGCTTTAATGCCACGTCATTAGGGCTTAATTAATGCAGATCATGTTATAACCTGCTATACACAATTACAATTATTTATAATTTTAGTAGTTATTTTTGTTATTATGAGAAAAGCTCACGAACATGTTCTTGATATTTTTTTTTATGAATATTGGATTTTCTTTTCTGAAGTTTCGATTAGTTTATAATTAACACGAACATGTTCGACATGTAAGCAAATACACGGATTATACTCATAATAACTCTAACGAGATATCTCTCGAAATTGCCCGTAGCATTTGAATAGCTGCTTTAGATTCTGTTCATATGCATATAGCAACCCTTTCCGTGTTACACTCTCAAACCCCAGGGCTTTGAAACGGAGGAACTAAGATTCCAAACGAAACCTTCGAATCGTATCGGTCAAGGGTCAGCGAAATTCTCCTGGAATATTACGCAATATGGCAACGAGTCAAATTCTCAATCACTCTATAACCAATAGGAATTCCAATTATCTTGAACACAATGTGGACATTTTCGTATAATACTGATGAAGGTGGTTTGATTAAATTCCCAATGTCAATCAAATTGAAGTTTTATTTTTCACTCCTGTTAAACCAACGCAACGTCGTTTGGAAGTTTGTTTACATCGTGCTTGTGGCTGACATTATATCCGAGATCCATTAATCTAAGTAAGTGCAATGGCCAGTTTCAAATCACGTTCATTATTTCTATTTGTCAGCGGTCTGCGGGAAGAGTTTATGTATAGAATGCTGGTAGCGGAGGACAGCCGGATGCTTTCTGATTTTATAAACTACGATTTGAACTTTCTAGTGTAGTTTCAGTCTGGAATAGAGTGTATGTCAATATTGGCAATAGCAGTGAATTACATTTTCGCTATCAGAAAACTGACGCTCAAGATTCTTGTTCCTACATTTCGTGCCTCAATTTCATATTCCTGTATAAACGAGGATCAATGCAGATAAAGCTAGATTGAGACATTGATGAACAAACATTTGACCATAGCAGTAGAGATTGTTACCCTTATTCCCGACTAAGCCTTTTTTCATTGTTTTCATTACTCATGTGATTATCTTGTTTGAAATATTATAACTCATGTGATTATCTGTTCGAAATATTATAAAACAAACTCGATACACCAAAGAACGTGAACATCATATTATATTAATCTTATTTTAGTTTTCCCAATACTTTGAACAATTCACATAACTTGAGGATGACACGGATTTTTCTTTCCTTTTCCTTTGGCTTCGATACCATCGAGCTCCGTGCTTACAGCTAAGTCAAGTTATCGGAAAACTCGACACAGCATTCCCTCGGCAGTGAACAGTACAGGCGTCCATAACGTGTGAAAAAACACATATTGTCGTAGATTATTAGTACCATACTTTTCCTTTACTGAGCTGGTGACGACATTGTCTCCATTTGAGTGCATAACATAAATGTCTGATAAACAGAGTGGTTTCATACTTATTATGACTATCCTAATATTATGACTACGTTGGTGAATATGATTATTAGTGACGTAGGTTCTTCGGTAGACTCCATGGTTGTGCTGTGATGTTGGCTCCGAAAAGGGTCGTTGGTCACGCTTATAAATGTGTGAATATTCTTTTAAACTTTAAAATTGCCAAAAAGTTTAAAAAGTTAAAAAGTTTAAGAAAAGAACCATCTGGAAATACCAAACCACTCACTTATACTTTTTTAAAATTCATGTCAGTAGACCAAGGTCTCATAATATAATGTAAATCTGTTTTTAAAAAAACTTTATATACCTACTTATGTGCTCTTCGAAGAATCTGCTCTTCAAATAATGGTAGTCTGAAAACAAAACCAATATGTGGGTACCTCTTCAAAATATATGACTACTTACTTTTTGTAATATCGAGAAACAGTATATATACAATAAACAAAATACCTATAACTTTTTCTTGTTCGAAAAACAAGAACAAGAAGTTTTTTTTTTCTTGTTTTCTTGTTTTTCTTTTTTTTTTTTTCTTGAGGATTCATTGCCGATGTCTCAAGAAATACAATAACGCAGATGGGCCCAGGGAATCAAATTCTGAATCTTTGAATGGAGAAAAGCATTTTAAGAAATGTCTGAATAAGAAAGAGGGGCATGCATCCGTTTGTCTAGTTATTTTCCCCTCAAATCAGGCACTCTAATACTCAGATAACATTGAATTATTGTAGCACTAAACTTTGAGAAAACGGAAAACTGAAATTGAAATGTTGAACTTCAAATATATTCTTAACCTTCTCACAATATTGTGAGGAGCAATATAATTTCCAATTTTAACATAAACCTATAAGATAAAAAAACATATTTTTCATATATTCGCTTTTTCTTTTACGTGTCACTCTTCCTTGAAAATGTCAATGTATCTTAGACATTATACCATCCTGTCGTGCGCGGTTGATGATAAAAATGTGAGGAAAAAAAATAGCCGACAAGTATTTTCAGCTTATGAGATATTATAAGCGTCACTTCTGAAGAAAACCTTACTCAAGATTATTAATGTTGCCAATTACGTGTGAAGCTATTGTCCCTCTTCGTGAAAGCTTTTCGGGAGCAGCGTTGCGTTATTGCATTGACAGTGGTAAAGCGAGGCGCCCAGAGGTGGCTGAAATTCAGAGGTGGAATACCATTACTATGGCTAGATTTCATAAACACTAATAATAGGGTATTGTAATTTACTAGGACAATTAATTACGTACTTAATATTAATAACTGTATATCAACTTCTATATGTTCTAAACATTATTTAGCTTTCGGCGATGGTATAGTGAATAGCAACTAATTGGAACGGAAAGGGATGTATGTGTATTATAGCAATATCACAGTACCTCATATACCATAGGTAAGTATACCTACATCATCCTCAGACAGCTTACAGAAAGCTTTGTGGAAGGATTCGTATGGGCTAATGTACATGAGAGGAGGTGTGGCTGAAAATATAATGCTTTTCTCTGTAATTACAGGGTGCATATATCATTTAGTTCCGCGGGTAAAAGCCAGTAGGAGGAGGTGAAAATACCGGATGAGCTGTATCTGCTTAACAAAACTGTTCCAGCGTGAATGGAGTCGGCTATCATTAACACGTGTGAGATAGAACAATGTTCATCTTAATCATCTTGTTCGCGAGTCTCTACGCAGAATATCTGAATATATTATGTATTCTTAGATGAACTCATTGAAAGAGAAGTCAAATATGAAACAAAAGTTCTGTAAAGAATATTTAAAAAGCAATGCATTGAAATAACTGGTTAATAAGAGTGTGCAGAAGGATAATAATATTATTTATTAAGTTATGTATAAAATGACACAATTTTCGCCGTAAGAAAATTGTTAGGTCTTTCAAAAGGACAAGTTATACAAGTTGTATATTTGATAGAAATCTGTCAAGAGAACTTGATCATTCTCACGAACTTGTCGCTCGAACAGCGTGACGGTTCATTGTGTTTCTGAGATGTTCTTATATACTGCTCATCTCGAAGACAATTATTTTCTCACGAGCCATGCTGTGGTGTATTGCCGTAACACCTGAAGGATCCTAAATCAGCCCACACCAATATTTAGACAAATATAAGCAACTGCACAATATTTCAAAGATGCTTTGATCTCCGTCATGGTGCGTCAATCCTGTTTGATTTCTTGTAATTGTTTTTCTTAACACTACTGATGGGGCTACAAGAGGAGGTTGCTATCTATTGTATTACCCACAACATCGTGGGCTTATTGGAGAAAGTCACTAACTCACATTCCGTAAAAATTGAATTAGCCGATTTATTAAATTCGCAATAGTCGATTCTAGGTTCTAGCAAAAGCGTCTAAAACTAACTCAACAAAAATCAAAGAAAATAAATTAATCCTTAGCGAAAACTAACTAACTATGTATAGTGTTTTTCTAAATCCTTCTTTGCGCTGCAGACTTTGTGAGCATTCATTAATTTAAGATCTATAATGTGCAAGAAGGTGCATACGGAGTATCTTCAGAGCTTAGTAACGTTGCACGTCAATTATCTCAGAACTGCAAGCAAAATGTGTGAAAAGTTTCTGCAGTTAGCCCACGAAATTTTCGTCATTAATTGAATAAGATCTGTTATTATCTGTTCACAAGATTTCAGACCAGGAAGACTGTGAATTCTATACATACACAAGTACAATATCTCTGGCTCAAAGTCTGCTATCATTTATCAAATACTTTAGTCAGTATATATTTATAATTAAACAACATTAAATTGTGTGTTCATAAAAATGAAGTACATTAGTACATAGATGGATGTGACGTATTTTACGCCATATAACACCGTATTTTATGTGAGTAGTTACTGCTTGTTTTACATGTTTGTACTCTCGTTAGAAGTGTAATAGTAAGGGATAATTACTACTGTGTGGTATTATCACAAGCCCAACAAACACGGGCTGTGAGTTTTGCACATGGATAATGATACTGACCTGGAAGCTTATATCTGAGGAATTCCAGTCTACCGCTCGCGTCGCCTTAATGTGAGCACAAATAGCGTGAGAGGTTGAGAGAGAGAGAGAGAGAGAGAGAGAGAGAGAGAGAGAGAGAGAGAGAGAGAGAGAGAGAGAGAGAGAGAGGGGTGGGGGGGGCGTTGTAATTAGTTGGTAGTTCATGCTGTGTCAGTTATCACGAGCGGCATCGACAGATTGCACATGAATGAAGCTGTCACGTAACTCTGTGGGACTAATTGTCACTTCTAGAGGGCTGCATCTCATCGAAAATCGAATAGAATTACTTTTCAATATCTCGATTAGAACAGGATAAAACCTGTCGAATATCACACTATGACGGTTTCATTACTTTTTCACGACAGGATACATTTTCGCAATTTTATCAGTTGTCACTTGAAATTGATATTTCATCAGCGCACTGAGAAGAAGAACACTTTCAGCGCGGTGTTCCGGCAGACTTAACAACTCGTGTTTTCAGCAAATAAATCTGTTACATTGGCGTTTATACATCGGGATATATTTAATTCACTCTTAAATATTTATTTCACACACTGTTTGTCCTATGGAAACATTTCAACACTCAGATTTTGTTAAAAAGAATCCTACCTAACCTATAAGCTAAATGCATATAAGTAACTCAACAAATGTTTTCAAATGAGCAGTTCAAGTTAAATTGTTTGTCTTTTAGAGGATATACAAACATAAGCAAAACTGAACGGACATGACTGTCTAACGGATTATATGGAAGTCGCTTCAACCCCTCAACTGCAAATACAGGAGAGAAAAATACGTATAAAATAAAAGTCGTGGAGAATGGTTGGTACTATTTTCTTTTCTCTCCGATAGGTTTAGTAATCCAAACTCGTCTGAACCATCTAGTTCCATTTCCGTGGTCCATCGTGGCCGTGGCATACGCTATCGATTGTCCGTGTCTCACTCTGACTGCGTGCGCGATTCATTTTCAGACCGCCGTGGCGTGGTCATTTCTCCGTCCTTTTTTACCCATTTCCCCCATCATCAAATTTATGTGTCTCTTGTGGTTAATTTGTAGCAAAATAAGTGGTAGAACAAAGTAAATGAGAGGAGGAAGGGTTGTTTTTAACTCGTGCTACGGTAAGGTTTTAGACACTAACTTAGTTAAAGTTTCTATAGGTTTATAGGCACATGGTGACACATGGTGTTTTGTACAGTGGAAATGTAGAGATGTTTTCCTTATGGATAATCATCCAGACAAAATCAATCCCTAAGCACGTGTCGTTATGCAGAAAATGAGATACTATATTGTGCAGTTGTAGCAATTTTTAAAAAATTATATATTAGTCATGAATTAGTTCGTGTATCTAATTCGTTTAATTAATTATTCTCTCTTTACTTAAGTTAAGTAATTAATACTGATGAGATATTTATATACTATTTAATTGCAAACTCGGCAAGGGATGAAAAACGTCGGGCACAAGCTTAAAGGTTGTCAGCGCTACCAAGTCTCCTATTCCTCTGAACTTTACCCTCTTCTCTCCATTTTCCGCTAAATAAGAAATGAGGGAGCGAAATTACTCAAAACCCCAACCTTTTAGAGCTTAGTGGACGGAATGTGAAGTTTGTTAGTATGGAAGTCGGAAGAAGTTTCCTCACTTGCCAGCTGGTTTAGCTATAGCTACTGCAGTGCTTGGCCGGATTTTATCTCCTCCCGCACCGGGGGCGCAATGTTGATGGCGCTAGAAGAAAGAGTTTCCCTAGCAGAATCCAGGTTTTGTTTTCATGATTAACAAGCGTATGCGAACATTGAACGTCACAAGGATGTGGACTAGTTTTTACAAAGACTTTGAGTAGGTAGTGTATTAGCATTGATTAGTTAACAAGAATGAAGTAGTTAGTGTAGAGAGAAACGCAAATCTTGATAGATTGGCACCACAGCACTTAAGGCTTGCTTTGTACTCGGGTACGCAACTGCAGCACATTGCTGAGGCTTTTGGACCTCTGCCATCGCACTTCCAACTGATAGATTGCTATGAATCAAGGGGGCTTTGAATTTTTTTCCTCTGAAACTCCCCACCAACTTGATACATCTCCACTACTTAAGGGCTTTGGACTTGTATAAAACGGCAGACCTCTAACTTCTTTTTAATTGGACAGTTGTAAACTTCATGCCTGCTGGTCCCAAAGTCCCAACACGGCAACTTTCAAAGTGTACACAAACGGACGTTCGAGATGAGCTGAGTCAGGGCAAGAGACAATGTACTGAAAGAAAGGTCGAGAAAGGGGAAAGCTTGCAAAGAGCCAACTTGCAAAGAACCAAAGAGCTTGTTACGTAGAGTGTTTTTATCACCATGCTTCTAGTGATCGTATGGAAGAGAAAAATGAATATTTTTCAAATGTTCTGTGTTCTTGAAATAATTATATATAAAACAATCTTTTGGATTGGAATATTTCTCTCATCATGGTTATCGAAACAATATACCAAAGAAATAGGTCAAATATGAAATCAGTGCACATGTTTATAAATCGTTCATTGTCAAGGAACAACACAAATAGTTTGATTTGCATACATTTCTGTTTAAGGTGGTTCCAGGGTTCGTCATTGTAATGAGAATTAGCAATTCATTCATACCACACTTCATACTGTACCTATGCTGTGATACATTCATACCACACATTCATACTGTACCTATGCTGTGATACATTCATACCACACATTCATACTGTACCTATGCTGTGATATATTCATACCACACATTCATACTGTACCTATGCTGTGATACATTCATACCACACATTCATACTGTACCTATGCTGTGATACATTCGTACCACACATTCATACTGTACCTATGCTGTGATACATTCATACCACACATTCAGTCTGTACCTATGCTGTGATACATTCATACCACACATTCATACTGTACCTATGCTGTGATACATTTAAACCACACATACATACTATGTACTCTTACCGTATGATAAAATGATATATAGATATATGATATATAAGATATATATATATATATATATATATATATATATATATATGATAATGATATATTAGATGATTTGGCGAGGTAGAGTGGTACTTCAATCAATATATATCTTTGTATCATATTGCAAGGGACAATGGTGTTATGCTAGTTGTATATGGTATGGTTTTATTAAAATTTGTGTAAATTACTATAATATTTCTCAGCACCATGGCTAGAACCTTGGATCAATGCTCAACATGCTGCAAGAGCTTTAATATCTCAAGTCATGCTGAAGGTGTAACTTAAGTAATTAAGTAATTAAGTAATTGCTTAAGTAATAAGCAATTGCTGGATTTTCACAGTATCTGGTCTTCAAATAATAGTTGGTATGAAACCACTGGTTCGTAGACATATTCTCTAGTTGCCTGTGTTTTGCCCGCTTGATTTGAACTCGACTAGGTTACTGTGCACGCTATCTAGCTAGACATGGCTTAAGGTTGGCGCCTCCACGGACGCTTTTACTAAGCGCGAACAAATCTATCTTGGTGAATAATATTCTCGGCTAATCCACGAGCAGAGACGCCTCGTTCCTCGTTAAGTCCGCATGAGAAGGCATAAAAAGCCGAGTTTAAACCAATACTGTATATTTATGCTTAGACACGAAATTCATTGAAAATATTTCACTCGATATCGCTAAAACAACTGAATTCCATTTGTTAAAAGAGTGTAATATCATTGTTAGTGATGGTGAAAACTGGAAAATGTAAATGAGTACATATTTCACAATTAAACTGAATTTTAATGATCACTTCTGATAATAAATGAATTGGCAACGTCATGAATTTTCTGCTCTTGACAATTATTCCCTCTGAACATTTATTTCATTTGTCGACTATTCCTTCATTTAGAAATGTAGTAACGAGATTGTTAACATCGTGTAGTTTTATCGGATTATCGTATGTTAACACCGAGGTTAACAGTCGACACTTTCCCTATCAGAAATAAACTATTATTGGGAGGATTAATTCGCTCAGCTCTTAACTGGAACGACGAACATTCTTGTGAAATCGACAATAAAATGCGAAAAGTTTTTCAATGGGAAAGAGAGAATGAAATTTCCTAGACATATTTTTTAGTCTTTGAGTTTGAACTATATATAATTTAAAAGGCTGAAATGGAATAGTCGTTGTCTTCAATGTAAAATCATATTGCAAATTTCTGTTCACAACATTAGCTTTGAATGCATGTATTTATATTGATAATAGGTTAAGGAGGAGACATTCTGATTTCTGAATACTTTTATGAACATCGTTGTAAAAGAGTTGTATTAATTCAAATTGATTATGGGCTAACCTTCATTGGTTTTGATCGATAGAAAGTAAAACTGTAAAATTAATATATTGTAGCTCTTGCATACAGTCTCCTTTTCAAGAGACTGGAACCCTTCAAGATGTGGGTTTACCGTCGCATTCTCCGAATCTCATGGGTGGATAAGGTTAGAAATGTCGAAGTGATGGCGCGCATGATATAAGAACTTAGAAGTGCTATTTTCCATCAAAAGACGTAAGCTAGAATACTTTGGACACATAATGAGGGGCCATAAATACAGGCTCTTGCCATTAGTCTTACAAGGGAAGATTGAGGGACAGCGTAGACCTGGGGCCCTATTCTGAACTTTTAAATTCCCAATTATGATAGAATTCGATTTCTTGCAATGTTAATCCTTATGGCCGTGACGGGATTTCATCAGGAATGGAATTGGGAAAACGTTCTAGAATAGGACTTCTGGCAGGAGGAGGACTTCGTGGCTCAAGAATCTTAGGGATTGGTTCGGGCGGAGTACGGGGTCCTTGTTCAGAGCTGCAGCATCCAAATATGGAATAGCAATGATGATCGCCAACTTTCGTTAGAAGAAGAAGAAGAAGAAGAAGAAGAAGAAGAAGAAGAAGAAGAAGAAGAAGAAGAAGAAGAAGAAGAAGAAGAAGAAGAAGACGAAGAAGAAGAAGAAGAAGAAGAAGAAGAAGAAGAAGAAGAAGAAGAAGAAGAAGAAGAAGAAGAAGAAGAAGAAGAAGAAGAAGAAGCCTTTACACTAACACCTAAAACAATGCGTGGAATACTTAATTTAATAACAGATATTCTCATACTAGTAAGATTTTAACTTCGGATCTGTAAAAATAAAGTCTGAAAATACTGCTGAACAATGTTCACATGATTTTTTTATTATTTTAATATGAAATATAGTTGAGTTTTTTTTACATTTTTGGTAAAGTTGGATAGATCCGGTGGGACCTCCGGAGTGTGTAGTGGTTAAACTCTAGTCTGATAGGAACTTGTACACTCGTGAAAGATATGAAACCCGGGTCCTCACAAATGACAGTCTGTGATACCACCCGATTTTAGTGCTTAACAAACTGAGATTTAACCTTTATATATATATATATATATATATATATAGAACATAATCTCAGAGGAAAAGTATTTACGTCCTTCATCTCAAAACAAACGTGAAATTAAATATTCTGTTTGTATTTTTTTAGTTGTGTTAAACGCCACATTGTTCTGCAACTATATGCTAATGATGACGGATGAATGATTATGATGATGATAGGGAAGGGTGATGAATTATGTAGGGATGGACGGCGGAAAGGAGGCGGTCGTGGCCTGTTAATAGGCATCTCAGAACTCTCGACTGAGGCATCTCGACTGAGGAAACTACGAAAACACTTCGGTCAGGAATGATGGTCACGGCAATCGAATCCCAGTCCCTGGAATGCAAGTCCAAGCGTTTCTACCGAAGCCAAATTGCTCTTATTCTGTTCGTAAAGAAATCTTTCTGTGTGATAATAAATTGGCCTGTAGCGTAGCATTTCTATAACGTTTGCTAGGGCTGCAGACGTTCGACATTTTCAATACGCATTGTGTTTTAAAGTTGGCTTTAATTGAAAAGATACACTTTATTATAAAATGAAATGTTTTGTGCAGCTCTGCATATTGTCGAGTTTGTTTTGTGTTTGTTATATAAGCCTTCACTTGTAGGCGAGCGAGGCTATGGAAAGTATGTTCATGCAGTTAGCCATCTTGGCTGACTACCGGCTATAACTTTGCAAGTTGAAAGTTCAAAGGATAAGAAAGAGCAAGGAGGAGAAGAGTATTCATGCACACAACGAATAGAACCCTTACAAGTGCCAGGAAATTTAGGTAGTGATAACGTTCTAACTTCCAGTAGATGTCTTCTAAAGACAGGAAGTAAGCAATTTAAGACGCCTTTGAATCTAGTCAACATTATAGTCAAGTTATTATAAACCGAGGTGTCTACTTTTTGGTTCAGTTACTTTCAATACCTATATTGTTGCTTGATGCTGCTTTTATTAGTTTTATGGTGATTACATTGCACTAGTTTTGTATGCGATTTAGCTCTATTTATAATTATTACCTTCAAGCGACAAATATTCGTTATTTTGTCAAAGGATTTTGTTAAAGTGAATGCTGATGTAGATTGAAAATTCATGTTCATTACGCTAGAACAGTCAAGATTAATTAAAATTCTCATGCATTTGCCGTCCGGTTTTCTCCATTTTCTGAACTGCAAGATTTTTGTTGTTTGTAGAAAACCAAACCTAAACCTACACGCATTATAGCGTATTTGAAAGACTATACACATTTATATTTCGATATTTTTAATATATATTTTACATCGCGGTATATTTGTACGCGTCATAACATTTTTGATTCTATTTGGATTCTATATTCAGATTATATTATTTCTAACAAATTCCCTTCATATACAAAAATATTTAAATATTCACACGATTAATATTATTGGAACATTTCTTCATGTTTTAATCTTTGTTAAAGTATGTATGTCGACAGTTTCGATCCGTCTTGAAAAAAAAACTTCTTCAGGATTTTTAGATGTTACGAATTCCATTGTAAACAAATGACTTAGTGTTAGTTTCTGATCAATCCTATCTAATAAAAATCACCTAAAATAGGAACTGCTTCACAGGCATCGTACACACAGTAAAAACATATTTTTCCATCTCTAGATACCAATATCATGGTACTCAATAGTAACTAAATACTACCTGATCGTGTTTGGGATTCTGGTATCCGTCTCACTTTATTGAATAAATGGGCCGTTGCTTGGTGAGACATAATAACTATGACTTACTCCTGAAACCTAATTAAGCAACGTATTTTAGTCGAGAAATAGTAATTGAGTGGGGATTGTGAAGTCCCGTTGGGCTATGTAATACCTACGTACATGGGCGCCCGCAGGGGGGGGGCAAGGGGGGGCGCTTGCCCCCCACCTGGATGTCAGGGAAAAACATAAAAATTGTATTGGGTTTAACGTATAGTATCATTTTGTATCCAAAAGAACTAAAAAAATTGATTTCAGAGTGTAAAAAATCCAAAAAAATGCTCGGCGGGGCAGTTTATGAACATGTCCCCCACCACCCCAAAGTGCAATAATTAAAAAAATATGAATATTTCAACAAAATACACCTCAAAACGTCTCAAATTTGATTTCAAATTGTCCAAAAACCAAAAACGCTTTGCGGGGCAGAGTGGGGGGCGCGCCCCCCACACCCCCCTTAAACCCGTAAAATATTGTTTTCCTTGACCTGCCCCCACCTGGCAGAAATCCTGCGGGCGCCCATGCCTACGTAGGTTTGCTCCTACCAACAGC